>ML837059.1:23977-46337 GCA_009831015.1 Picea engelmannii | reverse complement strand
AGATCTACGGAGTTCAAGAGTGGATTTGGGAATTTGGACATCTGGGTTTTCCTTGCAGTTGCCCGATCTATCATTTGGCATATTTCTCGGGATGATTGGACACTTTTGGTAGCAGGGCATAATTATTCAGGGCTTCAGCATTCTAGCTGGACGTGGCACTTTCCAGCTTGGAGGTTGAGCATTAGTACGTCTCAGATCTTCTTGATTTAGTCTTCATTGTATATCCAGCCTTTGGAGGCTCATTTTGTATTGTCGGGAGCATTTTGTAGCAGCTCATATCTATTGCTTGTACGACCATCTGAGGTTTATGCCAGATCGGCCATCTATTGTATTGATCTTACATTGCTCATAATAAAAAGGTCAGATCTTTGCTTGTGCTTCTACATCTTGAATATATTGTGATCTCCATGTGTTGATGAATCTTGTATACACTTAAAAACTCAATAAATTAGTAGTAGTTAGTGATTCCAAGAAAGATTTTGGCTTGGGATCATTACATAAATCAAACAATAAAAGAGAACTAGGAAAAGACAAATTGTATAGTCATTAAATTGAATTGAGTAGACATGTTCATAACTATTTGGTAGACAACAATTTGTGTCCCCAAATAAAAGAGGGTGTAAGGATTAGGGATCCAATGTGGGTATTTAAAAGGAGACAAAGAAATATTTAAAAAAATTGACCTTCAAAGTACAAAATATGAACTATGTAGATCAGGAATTGGATGTGGTAGCTAATAGAAAAAAGACTATTTAATGCATTGAACAATGACAAGAAAACAATTTTAAAAATGGCGTACCTACAAAAAAATTGTCTAAATATTCCTCCGCCGTCGAACTTTTGACAAAATTTGACCAAGTCAACGACCTTTAAAATCTTTTGGAATGAGTATTTCTCTTTTCCTTACATATGGTGAATGTCAAGGAGCATAGAAAAAAAATGATCACAATTTTAATAATTATGTAGTAATTATTAATAACGTGATCAGTTTTATCCTTATTGTCATAATATTTCATCAAATATTGACCCATATGTATTAGTGCTAGCAGAAACCGGATTTATATTCCACCTAGTCTAAGTCAACTGTCAATGCAATCATTAGTTAATTGAGTCACATGTGTGGAGGTGAGAGAAAATCATGCATTCCCTCCTAGCCTCATGCATGTGATATGTGCCTTCTCGGTGAGAAAACCAAGGTGAAATGCATGCATGTGTGTTCCTCCACTAGTCTAACTGAGTCACTGGCCCTATTTTTTAGGAAACAACCTAAACACAAAGGAGACCCTCAGAGTCTAGTAAACTTAGGGGAAAAAATTAATAATCACCAGGTGAGTGAGGTGAGTGTGTAATATCTCCAACATACCAACTTCATTTCCATTTTAGTCTACTTCCTTGACAATATAACAATTTGTAAGGTTAGAATACTATAACAATACAAAAGTAAACACATATTTGAATGCCTCTTCTTGGTTCTTCTTATCCACAACTTATGCAACAAACCCTGTGTTAATAGACTCAAGTAACATACATGTGCTTGTGGTCTTAGTATTTACATCCCCCATGCCATCATGCAGTCACCACATCATTTCTTCCAAATTTATTTCCTTTACAAACTCATGTTCTCTTCTTAACAATACACTTTCTTGATATTTACTTTTGGGGATGGCCAGAGCTCCTTCAATTTATCCTCTCATCCTCTGCATCATCTCACACTTTGAATTAAGTTTATAACCATCACCTCTCATAAAAAACTCTTTCTTGATGTGTATATTTTACATTTCTTCTTTCCACCAATATTCTATGATCTCATTCATCTTTTTTTTTTGTTTATGTCGTTCTCTTTCAGATTCCACTACCCTTACCATCATAGTCCCTTCAAGAAATTTATAGCAACGAATCTATCATCAAGTCATTCTAACATTACACCCCCCATGTAGGGATTACTCTTCCATCTCCATGGAGATAAGAAAAATACCCAATTCCACCATCAACATATTTATCCACACTAGTATTCCATCTATCATCCTTCCATGTGGTTCTTTCTTAATCAATTTGAGTGCCTTGGCCAAAGACTGATAACAATCTATTTCAAATTCCAGAGCATTTCCTTTTATTACACCTCTATACCAAAAATCTAGTACTTGGGTCATTGTACATCACACCATTAAATATTTACCAATTTTTTGGTGGTACACTCAACTCTGCATGGTGAATAGCACTGTTAATGCTTCTTCATGAGAATTTCCAATCATTCATGCAAATTTATTGGAAATCATAGATGATTTTAAGGATGGAAATTTATATTAAAATGTAGAAACATGGGATAATCTTACTAGTCCTCAATATGCAAAATGTAAAATGTTTAGCGAAAGTTTTGTAAAAATATTCAAATTTCTAAGGATTTTATATAGTATCTATAAAATTTTGCCTATTTTTAAGGTAAAATAATTTGATTCTATGGAATTTGGGCAAACCGTTTTTAGAAAAAATGGAAATTAGAGAATCTTTTTTTAGGAAAACCCATGGAAAATTAGCCCATTGGTGAAATTTAGCCCCTAAAATCATCTATGTTGGAAATTCTTCCAAAAGTATTACATACAAACACCCGAACAAAAATTTATCTTCAAATCTTGCAACATTCTCCCCTATGTATGCACTTTCTTGGTCAATGAATTCATGAATCCTTCCTTGATCCAATCTCGAATACTGACCGACTCCAACCTCCATTGCATCACTATTAATCTGCATTGGTTAAGGTCCTAACAATGGAACCATGTTTCTCACTCTATGAAAAAACCAAGGTTAGTAGAATGTATCCAACGATGGCTTGATATAGTCTACTATGCCAACATATTCAACCTTTCGAGGAAGGAGGTATCACTGAAGGTGCACATGATGGTTGACATGTGATTGAGGTGTGGAGTGTTAACAATTTAATATGTCGACATTCCTTATGAGCTTATTTTCTTTCATTCAAACCATTAGCATTAATAACATTCATATTAATAACAAGTAGACATAGATCATCCATACATAGTACAAATACAAACACATAGGAAGAACAATGATCCATTGTATTAAAACTATGCATGATATTACATTGTTAGTATATTTAGACACTTAGGAGTTAGTTAATATCAACTTGGTCTAATGTGTCTTTAGGTTAAAGTGTGTTTCTTTAGTACACACTTGTAGTTAGGTAATCTGATGACCATGATATGTTTCCGACATAGAGTGATTTGATGGCTCATATTATCCTTGATATTAATGGATACAATGATCCATGGATTAACACCCAATTGGCCCATGATATCTATTTAAAGAGCACACAATATCATTTGTTGAGGAACAATTGTGAGAAAATATTTTGTAAATCTCTCTTTAATATTTTTATTTTGCAATAAATTGCTCCAAGTGGTGACATTGGATGGGGTTGTGGATGTTTCCCCACAAAGGTTTACCATGTAAAAACATCTGTGTGTTGATATTTGATCTAATTGTGTGAGTGGTTACTAAAGGTGTTCATCCTTTGTTAGAATACTTGTGTTGTTGAACATGGTATCAGAGCACATTTCAAGACCTGCTCCTGTTGTAGGCTGAGATCTTGAATCTGTGTTGTTGCATCTCCAGTTTCTACCATTGTCGTACATTCCTGGGCTGAGAGGAATGCTTTGGGAAGAATTTCCAACATAGATGATTGTAGGGGCTAAATTTACATACAAATGGGTGTTTGTTAGAAATATTTTGGGATAAACCTTTTTTAGTGAAACATAAAACATTTCTGAAATGGTCGTATCACTATGGATCTAGTGGTGTTAGAAATGTTTTTTGTTTCACTAATGTTGGGGTCCTATAATCATAGGTTATTTGTTTCTACAATTATCTATTTGGCATTGGTCTCGTGATGAAGACATCTAGTTTGTTGGCCTCGGTTGATTTCACTTCTCCTTTCATCCATTTCACCCAATCCTCCATCACCCTGCTGCGTCATTCACTCACCTCTTCGCCACTCACTCCCTTGTCCTTTTGTCCCATTGAGTACATCTTGTCTGCCACTCATCCCTGCATAAACCAAACTTAGGATAAACAAAAAACGTTAGATTAATAAAATTAGATTAGACTTATTAATAATAAATTAATTTTTAATTAATTAATAGTTAGTTGTTTAAGTTAGTAATTAGGTTAGTGTTTGATTAATTTAAACTAATTAAAAAACAAATTAAAAAAATAAATATTATAAACATTTATTAAAAATAACAAATACATATATTAAAACAAACATATGATAAATAATAAACAAAATGTAAAAAATAAATATAATGTAAAACAAAACTAAAAAATAAAACAAATATAAAAACTATCCTAAGTCTAACGCATGCACTCCCCGTACATATTAGACCACCCCCCTCCTGTTGATGGGAAAATTTGACATGCCCTCAACTGGAAGAATAGATCCGGTCCGGGGTTGTCTAGATAACCCAAGCCATTTGGTGTAACCTATTCTGACGGGTTTAATGGCTCTGTTAGCCAACTAAGATTCTAAAGATAGAAAAATAAAATAAACTAACTAAAGAAAATATTCTAACAATCAATACAATAATTACAAATATTTATCTAAGAATGTGAATACACAAATGATTATGAAGAGTCTATATACAGTTTACAAGATTTGCATGAAATCTTGCGAAAAGGATTGTTTGATAAAGTTTGTGAATCAAATATGAACAACACTTCTTTTTGACTTTTTTTTAAAGATATTAAACAAATAAATACTAAATGAATACAATTGAAATAGTGACACAAAAACAGTCAAAGCTATTTAATGTAATCATTGTTTCATTCATAAACAACTTAACTAAATAACACACATAATAACATGTTGTTGATCAACGAAACTGGTATTATCTTTCTGTGTTGTATGAGCTCCTTCCTGTACTGTTGTTAAGGGAAACCTATAACAGAAAAATACTATCACTTCTAGAATACATTCAAAGAAGTATTTGATATTGGAGTAAATTAATAACAATAGGAAGACAACTAATTAAAAATCATGTGATCTTAAGATAATCAATATTTAAGAACGAAAGAAAACTCAATTTTGAGTATTGATATTATCCATCATTTAACATTAGAAATAAATTCCACAATAATCAAATGATCGATTGATCACACATAAAAAATGGAATAAGAAATTATGGAGAGCATATAACATTTAACAGTATGAAAACACCATATGATGACAAGCTAAAGCTAAAATCAATCATAATAATATTCTCATAATATAATAGTAATGAAATAAAGAAATGGAATAAGCATCACACAGATCTAAAGCCAAAGATGAATTGCTTTCCCATATTCTTTCTGTAATTCACATACCCATATTGTAGTCCTGGAAGAATTTTTAAGATAATAAACTCTTAAAGATTGAAAAAATTAATATATAAATGATAATAATTAACCATGTATTGATAAAATAGACTAAAGTTAATTTAAATCAATGCATAATCAATTATTCAAAGAATATGAAGATATTATAATGAAAGTAAAACCATTTTACTTATAGGACAAAAGCTATTAAGCAATCTGGAATTCCATATTCTTCTTTGAAAATACTCATCCATTCTCCCAAAAATTCCAACCATTCATTACTCCATTTGAAAATAAGAAAAGTTTACAAAATAAATAATATAAAAAAGAGAAATGATTAAAATACTCCTCTCAATTTCCTGGATCCCCTTGGCTTTGAACTTTCTCATTTATTTATACAATGAATGAACAGTCTAGGCGTCACTATTAATTTTCACCACCTGAAATTTGCCTCGTAAAAATACATAAATATCTCTCAAATCATGTATTGTTTTGGGAAAATGTCCATGCGGAAGGTAAATGGGTCCATTTGGGTTCTGGGTTTTCAACCGTTTCTTCAAATTCCTCATGGTTTGGATGTAATCAGTTCTGAAAAACCGTCTATCTGATCTTGACGCCTTTCCAAATTTTATCTGTTGTTCCTCATAAAATTATTTGTAGCAATCCAAAATTATTTTTGGATCAATCATATTGAACGTATTTGGATAATAAAATCAAGCCATGATCAGATTCGTATCAAATGTTTGATAATAGAAACCCGTGAAACAAAAAGAAACCTAAATTAATAACCTAAAAATTGAAAATAAAACAAAATCTAGAACAATAAAATAAAAAATGAATTTAAACTAACTATAAGTTCTAAACAAACATTGTTTATAATGATCCTAAAACTCTAGAAGCCTCAAGCTAATGGAGAAGATAAAAATATTAATTTTGGTTTTTTACAAAATCAAACAAATGATAGATAAGTCTTTTTTAATTCTTATTATTATTATGAGATGCAAAATGAAAAAGAAATTTAATCAATTAATATCACCAAATGATTTTATGAAAATGAGAAACCAACCAAGATATTATTTGATGAAGTATTGAACCAATTATTCAAAATAGTCAAACTTGCTAATGAGCAAAAGAAAGAACACATAATCATAATTTAAACGAAAGTAAACATTTGATAAAAATTAACGTTTTTGTTTAAATTGAGATTTTTATGCTCGTTTCTAACTTTTGACATATACTCTTGTAATGAATATATCATACTATAGTGAATGTCTAAAGTTTGTCTCAAAGAAAGACAAGGTATGGAACTATTTGAAAAGGTTGATTCTATAGCTCATTATAATTATCAATATTCTAACGGGGGGCTCTTTAAATTTTGTAAAAACTTTAGGGGGATTTGTTGGGGCCCAACACCTCCTTCACGTCACATCACCTCAAGGGGGGTTTGATCAAGTGGTATTGGGAGGGACACTTGTCACCCCCTGGTGAACTCTGACCCCCCCCTACCAATACTACTTACCACCTCATGGGGGGTCCGACCAAACCGCTTACCTCTCTAAAACCGCCCTCCCAAAAACTCAAAACCACTTATTTTCGCCAGTTTGACCAGTCGACTTCCGGGAATGATTCCATACAAACAAAAAATGAATTTTTAAAAACCGAGAGAGGTTTTTGTTAAGCACAGGATGAAGAACAAAAAACGCTTCTATATTTTTCACAATTGCCACTAGTTGGGATAATATAAGCCATCTTTCAGCCTCATTTGTTCAGTTTTGCGTTTTTCCTGATTGTGAGGGAGATGTTTCGGCGAGATGGAGATGAAATTGGAGAAATCGAAGGAGGTTTTTTCTCCAGACAAAGGAATCTAAAATAACCTCTTTCATTTGTTTCATAGGTGTCACCGTTGAATAGAAAAAAAATGTCTAGGTTGACCCATTTTTTGCAGCAGTTCGACCCGTCTTTCATTGCGAACAATCTGAGATTTTTGGGGATTTGTTGCTATTTTTGGCCGAGGTGGTTGAATTTGACCTACTGATCCTAGGGGAGTCTATTTTATATATTGTAATGAGTAAAATTTGTGGTAGGAGTCAGATACCATGATTTAATCTTGTATCAGAGCTCACAGAGCTTTCTGTATTTTCATCAATTCAATAATACAGTCACAACGGTTACAGGATTCTTGTGTCAAATCCATTGGTGAAGTTTTTCTCAATGTGATTGTGTTTTCCTCTATTTTCAAATGTTTTTCTCTTCTCTGTTGTTTTAAAGAGATTTAAGATCAGGATTTGTGTAAAAAAACTCTGTTCCCAGTTTAAAGCAATGTCATTGTTTTCCACTGAAATTTAAATGCATAATTCTTTACTGCTCTGTCTTTAATTCGACTTCTTAACATTTTTCCCCTATGACATACCTCAAGCTTATGAAGATCCAGTAATTTTCCTACCTTTCTCTATAAGTTTTTCTGTAGAATTTGTTTTTGATAGAATCTTAGACTGTGACTCCATTGCCCATGGTTCCTCTTCTCTACACCTACCCAACTCAAAAAAAATCCTATTCTACATAACTAGCCTAATATCCAAATCAAAAAAAGTTATATCAGACAGAGAGATTCCTCTCTAAGTCATGGAGGGCTAGATCCAAGACTCAAAGTGGTTTTGATGTTACCTTTGTGACTGCCTCCATAGCCTTGGGAAAATTATAGGGTGATAACATAATGGAGACTCCACTAGGGACTTTCCCCAGTAGTGCACTTCACGTTCCAGATCTGATCATTGATGGTGGACAGTGAGCAGACACAAGAAGGCTGAAAAATTTCATCTCAGAACTCTAATCAGCTTCAGAAGAGTGCCAACTCAAAGACTACACTGGAGGAAGAACCTGAAGCATGACCAAGCAATCTGGAAAGAGCAGGTATTGAAGTCCTAATTGTATTCAAGACGTTTTTGGTTTTATCTGTAATTATGTTCTATCATTTTCCAATCTGAATCAAGAGTATATTGCTGAAATTTATATTGATCATCTACAAATTGATGAACCTCAAGAGACTAAGCCCCAAATTGTAGATCATGTACATACTCATATACCTATGCACATCCCAGATGCACCTGTAGAAAGTCTAGTGAGACATGAGCCTCATGCTCTATCTCCTACTTTTGCCAAGTTGTCAAAGGATTATAAGCCTCTTGCTTTGCCTCCTATACTTGCAAAAATCCTAGACAGATACAAGCCCCTATATTTGCCTCCTATTCTCCATGACCTCCCTACCAATTATAGCAATAATATGCCTAGGTTTGATGGGGAAAATGTAAATATCACTACTGAAAAGCATATCCAAAGTCTCGAGGATTTTCTTGATCTGTTTTAGGTGGAAGATGATGATGTCTGCATTAGAATTTTTGCCTTGTCATCACAAGGTAAAGTCAAAAATTGTTTTAAGGATCTTCCAGCTGCAAGCATTAGAAATTTCCATTAGTTTGTAAAAGTTTTCATTGATCAATGGGTGATCATGAGAAATGTCTTTCTCATTCTAGAAGAATATGACCATTTGAAAAGACATCCAGGGGAAACAATACAATAGTTTTCAACAAGGTTTAATAAGGTATATCATGAAGTTCCTACTGATATAAGGCCACCCCCAAGATTATCCCTTTTTCATTACCCAGATGCCTTCGATCCTGAGATGGAATTCCAATTAAGAGAAAGGAACATTGCAACCCTTGAAGACATGAAAAAGATTGCAGTTGATGTGGAAGCTAACTTGTTGAATAGAAAGGCAAAGTTAAAGGCATAAGAGAAAAATAGAATGGAAAAAGAACATATGGTATCTTCGGAAATGAAACTAGATATTCTGACCAACATAGTCAATGAGATGATGTAGAGGATTAGTATAAAATATGAGCTTGTTGTTCAAAGACCACATGTGCCAATTGTTCCAGAACATACAAGGAGAAATGTTTCCAAACACTTTGCAGTTCATCCTTGGTACCATGGTTTGGATAATGATTCTTTCATGTATTCAATTCACAATGTAGTCAAAGATGAAGCTCCATATCAACTTGCAGAGGAACAACCAACTAATATGATGTGCATGTTTGATGACTTTTCTTACCTGGATAATATACCCAAGTATGATCAGTATGATGATAATTATGTGGCTGAAAAAGATGTTGACTGTTTAAAGAAATCAACACCATGTCATTGGAAGGAAGAATATCAGTTACAACTCAGATACAACAATCATCCTTTGCACAACAATCATGACAGCGATGAGGAAAATGCAGAAAATTTCAGAGTAAGGGAAAAATCATTACCTTATGTTTCTCCTCTTTTCAATTTTTGAGAGAAAATTGTAAGAAAGTTTTCAATAGTAGGGAGGGATAATGTTTTGATCAATCATTTGAAGATGCCATTGATGATATGGAGTTTGTTCTAAACCCATAATTTCATCCCTTGACCTACATTGATTTTCAAATTCCAGATGAAAGCTTAGAGACTGAGACAAATTATGAGTTAATCCAAAATAACTCTGTACCATTAAGATTTAATTCATTTCAGTTTTTGAAAAAGAATCTTGAGTATGTGCTAAAGGATAAACACATAGAAAATCAAGAAGTTTCTGTGGAACTAATGCAAAAGTCATCTCAATTTCTACAAGATCCAATATCTGAGGTGTTGGATGACTTGTGTTGTCAAAGTCATTTTCCATCATCTAGCTATGGGCCAAAAATATGTTATGATATTGACATGATCAGGCAATCAACTTCATTGTCTTTTTCAGCAGGATTCTCATTACAAAGCCCATCTAAACATTTTCAACCATATCAAAAAAATTTTGAGGATTTAGAAAGCATAAATATAGTACCAAATCATGAGGCTAAATTGGTTGAATTTGAATATTAAGAAATGGGTCAGGTCTATCTTGATCCTATGGCTATCTATATGGATAAATTCGTCACTACAGAGCTCCAATCCATTTCTAGAATTTCTTTTGTTTTTCATATTTACCAAGTTCTCTGTGGTAAAGACCAGGCCGACAATTAATCTCAAGTACCCTTAATAGATTTAGTTTTGAGTTTTGTGAAAAATAGTGAAGGATTTAAGGTATTATATCCAATTTTTGAATGGTTATATTGGATATTTCACACTGATTAAAACCAAGCATTCAGTGTTAGAATAGGATTGTACATAAATAAGCTTACTAGGTAAGCATCTTTTCAGCAGTCAATTTTGCAGTGTGAAAATAAGCTTAGGATTGTGAGCACTTTTCCAACCTTTTTGTCAGTTTAGTTCATATTTTGGTATGCAGACCAATTTTCTGCTTAAGGTCAGTCACCGAGGATCAACACATATGCAGGTTGCAGGATAAAGTTTTTGGGATCAGCCCAATGGATAAGGCATTGGTCTACGTGTTCAGAGTTCTATGGTTTTTGACACCTCTTGAAAGAGCTACCATACCCAAGTGGAGCCTATGTTGGGGTCCTATAATCATAGGTTATGTGTTTCTACAATTATCTGTTTGGCATTGGTCTCATGATGAAGACATTTGGTTTGTCATCCTTGGTTGATTTCACTTCTCCCTTCATCCATTTTGCTTGATCCTTCATCACCCTGTTGCATCATTCATCCACCTCTATGCCACTCACTCCCTTGTCCTTTTGTCCCATTGAGTACATCTCTCCCACCACTCATCCCTGCATAAACCAAACTTAGGATAAACAAAAAAGCATTAGATTAATAAAATTAGATTAGACTTATTAATAATAAATTAATGTTTAATTAATTAATAGTTAGTTGTTTAAGTTAGTAATTAGGTTAGTGTTTGATTAATTTAAATTAATTAAAAAAATAATAATATAAACATTTATTAAAAATAACAAATACATATATTAAAACAAACATATGATAAATAATAAACAAAACTTAAAAAATAAATATAATATAAAATAAAACTAAAAAAAACAAATATAAAAACTATCCTAAGTCTAACGCATGCACTCCCCATACTTATCGCACCCCCCCCCTCCCTCACGACACATCACCTCAAGGGGGGTCCGATCAAGTGGTATTGGGAGGGACACTTGTCACCCCCTGGTGAACTCAGACCCCCCCCCACCCCCCTTCCAATACCACTTACCACATCAGGGGGGGTCTGAAAAAACCACTTACCTTTCCAAAACCGCCCTCCCAAAAACTCAAAACTGCTCGTTTTCGCCAGTTTGACCAGTCGACTTTTGGGAAGGATTCTAGGAAAACGGAAACAAATTTTGAAAAATCGAGAGAGGTTTTTGTTCAGTACGGGCTGAAGATTTTTTTTTTCCATATTTTTTACAGGTTCCACCAGTTGGGAGAATCAAAGCCATCTTTCAACCTCATTTTTTCAGTTTTGTGTTTCTCCTGTTTCAGTCCTGATTTTGCTGGAGCTTTTTGGGCGAGATGGAGACAAAATTGGAGAAACCGAAGGAGGGTTTTTATCCAGAAAAACTCATATACAATAACCTATTTCATTTTTGGCACAGGTTTCAATTTTGAAGAGAAACAAATGCTTGAGTTGACCCCTTTTTTGCAGCAGTTTGGCCCGTCTTTCATGGCGGACAGTCCCAGATTTTTGGGGATTTGTTGCTATATTTTTCCGAGGTGGTTGAATTCAACCTCCTAAGCCTGGGGGGAGTCTGTTTTATATATTGTAATGAGTCAAATGTGCAGTAGGATTCAGATACCATGATTTAATCTTGTATCAGAGCTCACAGAGCTTTCTGTATTTTCATCAATTCAATAATACAGTCGCAGTGGTTACATGATTCTTGTGTCAAATCCATTGGTGAAGTTTTTCTCACTTTGATTGTGTTTTCATATGTTTTTCTCTTCTCTATTGTTTTAAAGATATTTAAGATCAAGATTTGTGTAAAAACACCTTGTTCCTAGTTTAAAGCAATGTCAGTGTTTTCCACTGAAAGTTAAATGCAAAATTCTTTACTTCTTTGTCTTTAATTCGACTTCTTAACATTTTTCCTCTCTTCCATAACTCAAGCTTATGAAGATCCAATAATTTTCCTACCTTTCCCTGTAAAGTTGTTTGTAGAATTTGTTTTTGATCGAATCTCAGACTCTGACTCCATTGCCCATGGTTGCTCATCTCTGCACCTACCCAACTCAAAAAAAAATCCTATTATGCATAACTAGCCTAATATCCAAATCGAAAAAAGTTATATCAGATAGAGAGATCCCTCTCTCAGTCATGGAGGGCTAGATCCAAGAATCGAAGTGGTTTTGATGTTACCTCTGTGACTACCTCCATAGCCTTGGGAAAATTACAGGGTGATAACAACTAAAAAATGTTTATATTTTCCCAAGATATGACTATTTCAATCAGATCCAGAGGTATAAAACCTGAATACACCCTTTTAATTTTCACAGGGATAATATTTTAGTTTTTTTTCACTTTTTTTTTATATAATTTTTGGGTTCCTACTCCCTTCAATCTTCATATGCTCTTTTCCTTGCAATCTATGTGATCTCGAAAAATAAGAAACAAAACATAAATGGTTTTTTTGCCTGTGTATGCTCTTTGTCATGTGCTCTGTGTAATCTCAATAAAACAAAAACAAAGGGAAAAAATGCATTTTCCAGATAAGCTAACTGAGATCTAACCCTTGTTGTTTTCGAGAATCATTTTTTAATTTTTTATGAATGCATGAAAATAACTTTTTATTTAGCATGCACTCCAAGTCCATATTCCACAATAACAACAATAACACCCCTAATCCTCCTTCCTGAGAGTATAATGTGTTTGTTGGAATATTGAGGGGGGTGGGGGGTGGGGGGGGTGAATCAGTATGAGAACTTTTACCACTTTTAATCACAATATATAAAATTCAATATTAGTAGCAGTATATCATCAATGTATATATGATTTCATTCGATATATCATGAGCATATAAATATAAGAAACATGGCATCAACAACATCACATCAAATACACATTACACCAGAATTTATGTGGAAACCCAAATGGGAGAAAACCATATAATGATTTCTTATATATATATATATCAAAGAATACATTCATTAGAAGCACCAACTTCCCAATTCTCCAACTACAACTGAAAGGATGCTACGACTCCCTATTTACATGCTCCAACTTGAAGGAATATCCAACTACCTGAGTTCTCCAGCACCAACCAAAGGAGGCTACAACCCCCTTTCCTCGCCACATCCAACCTCCTTGAAATATAAATGTAGACCTACTGTCACTACCAAAATCACTACCACTGTCACTGCCACTGTCATTTTCACTGCCAATGTTACTGTCACTAGGACTATTGCATCAACCTGTAACCTGTCAACCTGTCAAAGTATCCAACTTATCATTGTATCAACCTATATAACATGTCACTGATCAACTTGTCCAACCTGTCACTGTCACCGATACTCAACCATATCATCTCACATGGATCATATACCAGGGATACATCTTGACTATATGTCCAACATCACCAACACATGCCTCTACCAAGAATGTACCAAGATCACCAACATACCATCACAAGATATGTGTCTCAACCATGTACTAAATAATGTACCAAACCATCAAAATGTACCATACCAATCATCAACTGTGTACCACAACATGTACCAAAACAAGTGCATCAACCATGCACCAACACTTGTACCATGTACATCAACACCTGTACCATATCATGTACCAACAATGTATCTCAACCATATACCATATCACTCAATCATGTCATACACCATATACCATAAGATATACCAATCAATTACTATCAATGGTGTACCACAACCAAGTACCAAAATCACCAAGAGATGTATCTCATKCATGTGATTCCATATACCGAGTGTATTCCTCAACAATGTATCAATATCAATGATAGGCMTCTAACATAACAACCATACACCATGTGTCAATGMTTCAAGAATATAYCAAGAAMAAKCMTCAAGMATGCACCATATCATCTTCACCATGTAACCAAACCATATACCAAGATATCCACTAATGCTTTTAATCAATTTACCATATCACCAAGGTGCACCATCAACAAAACATGCCTCTCATGTATGCACCATACCATAACCAAGCATAATAAATAATCACATGAGTGTACCTATAACCTATAGTTGACATGTTGTACTATAATACTAACATGTAACTCTTCTACAACCTTCAACAGCCTGGTACCAACATTTGTACCAAATTATCCTTAGCCTCATGGGACTAAGACTCACTGTCACATGGGGCCTCATGTGACGTGCCCTAGGAAACCCATGGGGATGCCTCATTGGACACTGGTGGTATGAGTCATGACCTGTGGGGGTCAACCAAAATAATGTTTCCTCAGATATTCCTTCTCTCCTCTGCAACCTCGAAAATGCCACACTTCTCATTTGTCAGTACCTCATATTTCACCATCGCAAACTAGCCAAAATATAACTTTCTCACAAGATAGATATTCAATGAATGTGTGTGTGAATGTACTTGTGAATCACTCCTTGAGGTGTATTTATACTTTTATTTGGTAACCTCTTTCCTTAATCTTAGGGGCTTCTTTACTTTTCTTGTTGCAACCAATTTACCCATTCATTAATGACTTGTAACCTATTAGAGGTTTCTTAACCATTCTTTGGGGATTCCAGGTTCATGAGGGAATATCTCCCTAATCGTAAGGAACCACGTGACGTGCCACCTATCCCTTGAAACAACATGATAAGGAATATCCATATATGAGAGAGTTACCTACATATGCATTATCCTTCGTGTCCTTATTCCTCAAACAACTTTGGGTCTCTTGACCATATCTCCGAGTCTTCGTGTAGACTTCATCAAATGAACCCATCACATCTACTGACATCAACCACTCTTGTTTACATCAATGAAAAATAACTCACCATCAATATAGACCAAAACTTTGGGGTATACTTAACTCTATAAGGGTTGACATCAATTACAACTAATTGTCCAAAATATCCCCCCTTTGGAATTGACAGAAACACCAACATTGATGGTGCTAGAAAAACAGGACCGTGGAGCAATAAAATAAAACAAATGTGGAAGAAAAACATAGAAGATACATAATACAATAGAAACACATATTTAAGTGGTTCACCCAGTGCGGGCTATGTCCACCAAAGAAATTTCTAGGTCCTTCCTTTATTATTATCCAACAAATGAAGGGATACAACCTACAACAAACCCGTTGTAACTTCCTCTTCTTTCTCTCATAGTCTCCTATCTCAAAATACAATATTCACTATGATACATAGCCACAATACATTTCCCTCATAAGAGAGGGTTTCCTTCTAGGGCAAAAAACCCTCACATAAGTTCTACCATTAGATCTGCAACCTTATAATGAATGGTCCATATTTACAATGAAATTACAATATACTTTTACAAGGCAATTTTTCCTTCGGGGACTTAGCCCCCGAACCCCCACCGGGGGCCCTCTTTCCCCTGGACCCCACAACCAGGGGGATAGCCCCCCCGAACCCTACAAAGGGGGTAACCCCCCTCTACACTCCCCCACGTGGAAGAGTAGCATACTTCTTGGGTGTAAATACTTCATGGGGTATAATCATAGATGAAAACAAAAGACCTATGAATTAGGAAGATAATCAGGCTCCGCAACCAACAATCTCCCACTTGGAGACTAATCTCAACAACTCCACTTCTACTATATATGTTGGAATCTGAACCTTCTTGGACCTGACAAATTTCTCATCTTCATCTTCATTCTTGAAGACCAACTGAAACTGAGCAGGAACTCAGTTTCTCCCTGGTTACTCCCTTTGTTAACATATCTGTAGGATTCTGGCTAGTGTGTATCTTTTCCAACTTCAAATGTCCATCTTCCAAGACAGATCGTATGAAATGGTACCTCCTATGTATATGCTTAGTCTTTGAATGGAAGGTTGAGTTCTTTGCAATATGAATGGCACTCTCACTGTCACAATACAACCTGTTATTCTCCTGCTTCTTTCCCAATTCCTCCTTAAACCTCTATAACCAAATCATTTCTTTACTATCCTCTGTAGCATCAACAAACTCTATCTTTGTTGTTGAAAGTGCAACAACCTTTTGCAGTTTTGAAATCCAACTTATTGTTGTTCCACCTATAGTAAAAACATACCCTGTGGTGCTCCTCCTGCTGTCTTTATCACCTGCCATATCTGAATCAACATATCCCTATAGAAATGTGTCTGAACCTCCAAAACATAATGCATGAGTAGTAGTACCTCTCAAATACATGAGAATCCAATTTAATGCCTCCCAATGTTCTTTACCTGGATTGCTCATATACCTGCTCACAACTCCCACTATATCTGTAATATCTGGTCTTGTACAAACCATTGCATACATCGAGTTGCCAACTGATGATGAATAAGGGACCCTGGACATGTATTCTATCTCCTCCTATGTCTTAGGACATATTTCCTTAGTTAATTTGAAATGGCTAGCCAAAGGTGTACTAACTGGTTTTGCATTCTGCATTCTGAACCTTTCCAACAACTTCTCTATGTACTCACCCTGAGACAATGTCAATTTGTGATTCTTCCTGTCTCTTGTTATTCTCATACCAAGGATTTTCTTTGCAACACCCAAATCCTTCATTGCAAATAAATTAGCAAAGTTATTCTTGAGCACATTTATATCTTCCATATTAGACCCCGCAACAAGCATGTCATCTACATATAATAGCAAGATAATATAACTTCCATTTTTTATCCTTTTTAAATAAACACAGTAATCAAAATGACATCTACTATAACCATGTTCTATCATAAACCTGTCAAACTTCAAATAACAATGCCTTGGATCTTTCTTTAGTCCATACACGATCTTCTTCAATCTGCATACCAAATTCTCCTTCCCTTTGACCTCATACCCCTGTGGCTGCAGCATATAAATCTCTTCCTCCAAATCCCCATGGAGAAAAGTTGTTTTAACATCTAATTGTTCAAGATGCAAATCTTCTACTACCACAAGAGTTAAAATAGTCCTAATTGAAGTCATTTTAATAATAGGAGAAAATATTTCATCAAAATCTATACCTTTCTTTTGTGCAAACCCCTTTACAACAAGTCTATCCTTGTACCTCTTTATTCCCCCATCTTCTTCCTTCAACTTGTAAACCCATTTATTCTGCAATGCTATTTTTCATGCAGGCAACTGAACCAAGTCCCAAGTATGGTTATTTACCAAGGAATCCATTTTCTCTTTCATGCCTTGCTCCCATTTCTTTTTGGTGTCTACCTACATTTCCTCTTCATAACATTCTGGTTCACCAGAATCAATCAACAATAAATAATACAATGAAGGAGAGTATCGTTCAGGGGTATACTTAACCTGGTATATTTTCTAACAACACTTGCAGGTGTTTGAGGTACCTGTTGCTCTTGTTCTTGTACATTTTTATTTTCAGGTTCCTTTGGAATTTATTTTTCAGTGATCTCATCAAGCACTGTGTATTCTTGTTTTTCTTTTTCCTGTTTCTTTCCCTGCAACTGATCTTTGTACATGACCTTCTCATTGAATATGACATATCTACTCCTAATGATTTTTTTATTTTCATAATACCATAAGAGATAGCCAATATCATTAACACCGTATCCAATAAAGGTACACTTCTTGGATTTTTCCTCAAGCTTTGTTTTATTTTCTTTATCAATATGGACAAATTCTTCACAACCAAAAGATTTCAAAAAAGAATAGTTTACCTTTTTTCCTGTCCATTCCTCCTATAGAATTCTACCATCCAAAGAGATTGAAGGTCCCATGTTTATTAAGTAAACAATAGTATCTACAGCATCTGCCCATAACTATAAGGTCAAACCAGCATGCAATCTCATACTTTGTGCACGCTCCATGATTGTCCTGTTCATCCTTTCCGACACACCATTTTCTTGTGGTGTTCTTGGAACTGTCTTCTCTCTACGAATCCCAAGGTATGAATAGTAATCATCAAACTCCTTGCTGCAATATTCACCTCCATCATCTGATATGACGCACTTCAAATGTTTTGCTGTCTCACTCTCAACCAAAGATTTCCATTTCTTAATAGTATCAAAAACATCATATTTTTGTCGACTGCAATAAACCCAAGTTTTTCTAGTTGCATCATCAATAAAAGTAAGATAATAATGAGATCCACCAAGATATGATACCTGAGATGGTCCCCATACATCTGTATGCAGAAGCTCTAACCTTTCATTTTTCTTTTCTTTTATGACTCTAAGAAATCTGACTCTCTTCTGTTTTCCATAAATACAATTATGCTCACAGAAGTCCAAATCAATTTGTTTAAGATTTGGCAATAAATTTATTTTGTGAAGTATCTGCATACCCTTCTCACTCATGTGTCCCAGGCTATGATGCCATATTGTTGTATCCACTCCTGTAGAAGCTAAAGAGATACAAGATTCAGTATTACTAGTACATAAATACAATGTACCTACCTTCTCTCATTTTTCTATCAACAATGATCCTTTGATGACCTTCCACGTCTTATCTGTAAATATGGATATACAACCTTCACTTTCCAACTAACCTGTTGAAATTAGATTTTTCCTTAAATATGGAACATGTCTTACCTCTTTCAACAACCATTGGTTTCCATTGGGTTGATTTATTTTTACCTTTCCCATTCCAACAATTTTGCATGGTGCATCATCACCCAAATGAACCTGTCCAAAATCACCTTGAACATAATCTAGAAAATGTTTCATATGGGGTGTGGCATGAAATGAAGCCCTTGAATCTACTACCCAAGACTCAAAAATATTATCTACAGAAAGAATAAAAGCATCTTGTAACACATCACCTGTTACATTTGATTCCTGATTTCTCTCATGTTTTCCATCTAATTGTTTCTTTGGAGCTCTGCAGTCTTTCTTTATATGTCCTTTCTTCCCACAATTCCAACACTCTATCTTTCCAAGTCTGGATTTGGATCTATCCTTCCTAGAATTCCCACAGTTCCCTGGTCCCTTTCCTCTATCCTTTTGTCTTCCCCTGTTCTCCATGTTCAACACATTACCTGATGTCTCACCTGTTCTTTTCCGTCGCATTTCCTCACTACGAATAACATCAACAACATTATCAAATTTTAAAGTATTTGAACCAGAGATAGATTTACTTACAGTCATGACCAAGTCGTTCCATCTTTTTAGAAATGAGCACAAGATTAGAAGAGCCCTAACCTTATCATCAAATTCCACTTTTACATAACATAGTTGATTAGTAACCGTATTAAAATCATTTAAATGATCTGCAATAGACCCACCTTCTGACATCTTCATATTAAATAATATCTTCATTAGAAATACCTTATTGGACGCCGAGGGTTTTTCATACAATTTATCCAATGTGTCCATCAAAGCCTTTGTTGTATTTTCTTTCAAAATATTGAAAGCCACCGACGCTGCCAGGCTCAGCCATATCGTTCCTAGAGCCTTTCAGTCAAGAATCTCCCATTCTTCATCCTTTATAGCCATCGGCTTCATTACTATTTTGCCCAATGGTAGGAATAGATCCTTCTGATATAAATAATCTTCCATCTGCATCTTCCATAACTGGTAGTTTTGGCCATTAAATTTTTCGACCCTAAACTTTCCATCTTCCGACATTGCTCCCACTCGAACCAGGAACCCTCCTTTCTTGCGAGTTACCTTTCACTCCTATACCAGTTTTTAGAAAAACAAGACCATGGAGCAATAAAGTAAAACAAATGCGGAAACAAAACACAAAAGATACACAATACAATAGAGACACAGATTTACATGGATCACCCAGTGTGGGATATGTCCACCAAAGAAATTGCCAGGTCCTTCCATTATTATTATCCAGCAAATGAAGGGATACAACCTACAACAAACCCGTTGTAACTTACTCTTCTTTCTCTCATAGTCTCCTATCTCATAATACAATATTCGCTATGATACATAGCCTCAATAAATTTTTGTCATAAGAGAGGGTTGCCTTCTAGGGAAAAACAACCTAACATAACTTCTATCGTCAGATCTACGACCTTATAATGAACAGTCTTGATTTACAATGAAATTACAATATACTTTTATAAGACATTTTTTCCTTTAGGGGCTTCGCCCTGAAAGCCTTGCTAAGGGCCTGCTTGCCCTTGGACCCCGCAGCTTGGGGGATAGCCCACCCGAACCCCACAAAGGGGGAACCCCCCTCTGCACTCCCCCACGTGGAAGAGTGTACATACTTTTGGGGTGTAAATACTTAATGGGGTATAAACACGGTTGAAAACAAAATACCTTTGAATCAAGAAGATAATCAAGCTCCACAACCAACAATCTCCCACTTGGAGACTGATCTCAACAACTCCACCGCTACTATATATGCTGGACTCTGAACCTTCTTGGACTTGGAAACTCACCTTCATCTTCATTCTTGAAGACCAACTGAAACTGAGCAGGAACTCGGTTTCTCCCTGGTTACTCCCTTTGTTAACATATCTGCAAGATTCTGGCTAGAGTGTATCTTTTCCAAATTCAAATGTCCATATTCCAAGATAGATCGTATGAAATGGTACCTCGACTGTATATTCTTAGTCTTTGAATGGAAGTCTGAGTTGTTTGCAAGATGTTTGTAAGATGAATGACACTCTCACTATCACAGTACAACCTCTTATTCTCCTGCTTCTTTCCAAATTCCTCCATAAACCTCTATAACCAAATCATTTATTTACTAGCCTCTGTAGCAGCAACATACTCTACCTCTATTGTTGAAAGTGAAATAACCTTTTGTAGTTTTTAAATCCAACTTATTTTTGTTCCACCTATAGTAAAAACATACCATGTGGTGCTCCTCCTGCTGTCTTTATCACCTGCCATATTTGAATCAACATATCCCTTTAGAAAAGTGTTTGAACCTCCAAAGCATAATGCATGAGTAGCAGTACCTCTCAAATACCCAAGAATCCACTTTACTGCCTCCCAATGTTCTTTACCTGGATTGTTCATATACCTTCTGACAACTCCCACTACATGTGCAATATCTGGTCTTGTGCAAACCATTGCATACATCAAGCTGCCAACTATCGATGAATAAGGGACCTTAGACATGTATTATATCTCCTCTTGTGTCTTGGGACACATTTACTTAGTTAATTTGAAATGGCTGGCCAAAGGTGTACTAACTGGTTTTGCATTCTGCATTTTGAACCTTTCCAACACCTTTTCTATGTACTCATCCTGAGACAATGTCAATTTTTTATTTTTCCCGTCTCTTGTTATTCTCATACCAAAGATTTTCTTTGCAACACCCAAATCCTTTATCGTGAATGAATTAGATAATTTCTTCTTGAGCCCATTTATATATTTCATATTAGACCTTGCAACAAGCATGTCATCTACATATAATAGCAAGATAATATAGCTTCCATTTTCTATCCTTTTGAAATAAACATGGTGATCAGAATGACATCTACTATAACCATGTTCTATTTTAAACCTGTCAAACTTCAAATACGACTACCTTGGAGCTTGATTTAGGCCATACAAGCTCTTCTTCAACCTGCATACCAAATTCTCCTTCCCTTTGACCTCATACCCCTGTGGCTGCTGCATATAAATCTCTTCCTCCAAATCCCCATGGAGGAAAGTTGTTTTAACATCTAATTGTTCAATATGAAAATATTCTACTGCCACAATACTTAACATAGTCCTAATTGAAGTCATTTTAACAACAGGAGAAAATATTTCATCAAAATCTATACCTTTCTTTTGTACAAACCCCTTTACAACAAGTCTAGCCTTGTACCTCTTTATTACTCCATCTTCTTCCTTCAACTTGTAAACTCATTTATTCTACAATGCTCTTTTTCCTATAGGAAACTGAACCAAGTACCAAGTATGGTTATTTACCAAGGAATCCATTTCCTTTTTCATTCCTTGCTCCCACTTATTTTTGGTGTCTACCTGCATTGCCTCTTCATAACATTCTGGTTCACCAGAA
>ML837059.1:0-23927 GCA_009831015.1 Picea engelmannii | reverse complement strand
CATACCCCTGTGGCTGCTGCATATAAATCTCTTCCTCCAAATCCCCATGGAGAAAAGTTGTTTTAACATCTAATTGTTCAAGATGAAAATCTTCTACCACCACAAGAGTTAAAATAGTCCTAATTGAAGTAATTTTAACAATAGGAGAAAATATTTCATCAAAATCTATACCTTTCTTTTGTGCAAACCCCTTTACAAAAAGTCTATCCTTGTATCTCTTTATTCCCCCATCTTCTTCCTTCACCTGTAAACCCATTTATTCTGCAATGCTATTTTTCATGCAGGCAACTGAACCAAGTCCCAAGTATGGTTATTTACCAAGGAATCCATTTCCTCTTTCATGCCTTGCTCCCATTTCTTTTTGGTGTCTACCTACATTTCCTCTTCATAACATTCTTGTTCACCAGAATCAATCAACAATAAATAATACAATGAAGGAGAGTATTGTTCAGGGGTATACTTAACCTGGTATATTTTCTAACAACACTTGCAGGTCTTTGAGGTACCTGTTGCTCTTGTTCTTGTACATTTTTATTTTCAGGTTCCTTTGGAATTTATTTTTCAGTGATCTCATCAAGCACTGTGTATTCTTGTTTTTGTTTTTCCTGTTTCTTTCCCTGCAACTGATCTTTGTACATGAACTTCTCATTGGATATGACATATCTACTCCTAATGATTTTTTTATTTTCATAATACCATAAGAGATAACCAATATCATTAACATCGTATCCAATAAAGGTACACTTCTTGGATTTTGCCTCAAGCTTTGTTTTATTTTCTTTATCAATATGGACAAATTCTTCACAACCAAAAGCTTTCAAAAAAGAATAGTTTACCTTTTTTCCTGTCCATTCCTCCTCTAGAATTCTACCATCCAAAGAGATTGAAGGTCCCATGTTTATTAAGTAAACAATAGTATCTACAACATCTGCCCATAACTGTAAGGGAAAACAAGCATGCAATCTCATACTTTGTGCACACTCCATGATTGTCCTGTTCATCCTTTCTGACACACCATTTTCTTGTGGTGTTCTTGGAACTGTCTTCTCTCTATGAATCCCAAGGTATGAATAGTAATCATCAAACTCCTTGCTGCAATATTCACCTCCATCATCTGATATGACGCACTTCAAACGTTTTCCTGTCTCATTCTCAACCAAATCTTTCCATTTCTTAATAGTATCAAAAACATCATATTTTTGTCGACTGCAATAAACCCAAGTTTTTCTAGTTGCATCATCAATAAAAGTAAGATAATAATGAGATCCACCAAGATATGATACCTGAGATGGTCCCCATCCATCTGTATGCAGAAGCTCTAACCTTTCATTTTTCTTTTCTTTTATGACTCTAAGAAATCTGACTCTCTTCTATTTTCCATAAATACAATTATGCTCACAGAAGTCCAAATCAATTTGTTTAAGATCTGGCAATAAATTTATTTTGTGAAGTATCTGCATACCCTTCTCACTCATGTGTCCCAGGCTATGATTCCATAGTGTTGTATCCACTCCTGTAGAAGCTAAAGAGATACAAGATTTAGTATTACCAGTACATAAATACAATGTACCTACCTTCTCTCATTTTTCTATCAACAATGATCCTTTGATGACCTTCCACGTCTTATCTGAAAATATGGATATACAACCTTCACTTTCCAACTAACCTGTTGAAATTAGATTTTTCCTTAAATCTGGAACATGTCTTACCTCTTTCAACAACCATTGGTTTCCATTGGGTTGATTTATTTTTACCTTTCCCATTCCAACAATTTTGCATGGTGCATCATCACCCAAATGAACCTGTCCAAAATCACCTTGAACATAATATAGAAAATGTTTCATATGGGGCGTGGCATGAAATGAAGCCCCTGAATCTACTACCCAAGACTCAGAAATATTATCTACAGAAATAATAAAAGCATTTTGTAACACATCACCTGTTACATTTTATTCCTGATTTCTCTCTTGTTTTCCATCTCTTTGTTTCTTTGGAACTATGCAGTCTTTCTTTATATGTCCTTTCTTCCCACAATTCCAACACTCTATCTTTCCAAGTCTAGATTTGGATCTATCCTTCCTAGAATTCCCACAGTTCCCTGGTCCCTTTCCTCTATCCTTTTTTCTTCCCCTGTTCTCCATGTTCAACACATTACCTGATGTCTCACCTGTTCTTTTCCGTCACATTTCCTCACTACGAATAACACCAACAACATTATCAAATTTTAAAGTATTTGAACCAGAGATAGAGTTACTTACAGTTATGACCAAGCTGTTCCATCTTTCTGGCAATGAGCACAAGATTAGAAGATCCCTAACCTCATCATCAAAGTCCACTTTTACATAACTTAGTTGATTAGTAACCGTATTAAAATCATTTAAATGATCTGCAACAGACCCACCTTCTGACATCTTCATATTAAATAATCTCTTCATTAGAAATACCTTATTGGACGCCAAGGGTTTTTCATACAATTTATCCAATGTGTCCATCAAATCTTTTGTTGTATTTTCTTTCAAAATATTGAAAGCCACCGACGCTGCCAGGCTCAGCCATATCGTTCCTAGAGCCTTTCAGTCAAGAATCTCCCATTCTTCATCCTTTATAGCCGTTGGCTTCATTTCTATTCCGCCCAATGGTAGGAATAGATCCTTCTGATATAAATAATCTTCCATCTGCATCTTCCATAACTGGTAGTTTTGGCCATTAAAGTTTTTGACCCTAAACTTTCCATCTTCCGACATTGCTCCCACTCGAACCAGGAACCCTCCTTTCCTGCGAGTTACCTTTCACTCCTATACCAGTTTTTAGAAAAACAAGACCATGGAGAAATAAAGTAAAACAAATGCGGAAACAAAACATAAAAGATACACAATACAATAGAGACACAAATTTCCATGGTTCACCCAGTGTGGACTATGTCCACCAAAGAAATTGCCAGGTCCTTCCATTATTATTATCCAGCAAATGAAGGGATACAAACTACAACAAACTCATTGTAACTTCCTCTTCTTTCTCTCATAGTCTCCTATCTCAGAATACAATATTTTCTATGATACATAGCCTCAATAAATTTTTGTCATAAGAGACGGTTGCCTTCTAGGGAAAAACAACCTAACATAACTTCTATCATCAGATCTACGACCTTTCAATGAACGGTCTTGATTTACAATGAAATTACAATATACTTTTATAAGGCATTTTTTCCTTTAGGGGCTTCGCCCTGGAAACCTTGCTGAGGGCTTGCTTGCCCCTAGACCCCGCAGTTTGGGGGATAGCCTACTCGACCCCCAGAAAGGGGGTAACCCCCCTCTGCACTCCCCCACGTGGAAGAGTGTACATACTTTTGGGGTGTAAATACTTAATGGGGTATAAACACGGCTGAAAACAAAAGACCTCTTAATCAAGAAGATAATCAAGCTCCACAACCAACAATCTCCCACTTGGAGACTGATCTCAACAACTCCACCGCTGCTATATATGTTGGACTCTGAACCTTCTTGGACTTGGAAAATTTCTCTTCTTCATATTCATTCTTGAAGACCAACTGAAACTGAGCAGGAACTCGATTTCTCCCTTGTTACTCCCTTTGTTAACATATCTGCAAGATTCTGGCTAGAGTGTATCTTTTCCAACTTCAAATGTCCATCTTCCAAGATAGATTGTATGAAATGGTACCTCAACTGTATATGCTTAGTCATTGAATGGAAGGCTGAGTTGTTTGCAAGATGTTTGTAATATGAATGACACTCTCACTGTCACAATACAACCTCTTATTCTCCTGCTTCTTTGCCAATTCCTCCATAAACCTCTATAACCAAATCATTTCTTTACTAGCCTCTGTAGCATCAACATACTCTACCTCTATTGTTGAAAGTGCAATAACCTTTTGTAGTTTTGAAATCCAACTTATTTTTCTTCCACCTATAGTAAAAACATACCATGTGGTGCTCCTCCTGCTGTCTTTATCACCTACCATATTTGAATCAACATATCCCTTTATAAAAGTGTATGAACCTCCAAAGAATAATGCATGAGTAGAAGTACCTCTCAAATACCCAAGAATTCACTTTACTGCCTCCCAATGTTCTTTACCTAGATTGTTCATATACCTGCTCACAACTCCCACTACATGTGCAATATCTGGTCTTGTGCAAACCATTGCATACATCAAGCTGCCAAATGCCGATGAATAAGGGACCTTGGACATGTATTATATCTCCTCCCATGTCTTTGGACACATTTACTTAGTTAATTTGAAATGGCTGGCCAAAGGTGTACTAACTAGTTTTGCATTCTGCATTTTGAACCTTTCCAACACCTTTTCTATGTACTCATCCTGAGACAATGTCAATTTTTTATTTTTCCTATCTCTTGTTATTCTCATACCAAAGATTTTCTTTGCAGCACCCAAATCCTTCATCACGAATGAATTAGCTAATTTATTCTTGAGAACATTTATA
Source organism: Picea engelmannii (assembly GCA_009831015.1). NCBI lineage: Eukaryota > Viridiplantae > Streptophyta > Pinopsida > Pinales > Pinaceae > Picea > Picea engelmannii. Next base: position 19,464 of record ML837059.1, on the reverse strand, counting down.
TATTTCATATTAGACCTTGCAACAAGCATGCAATCTACATATAATAGCAAGATAATATAACTTCCATTTTCTATCCTTTTGAAATAAACACAGTGATCAGAATGACATCTACTATAACCATGTTCTATCATAAACCTGTCAAACTTCAAATACCACTACCTTGGAGCTTACTTTAGGCCATACAAGCTCTTCTTCAACCTGCATACCAAATTCTCCTTCCCTTTGACCTCATACCCATGTGGCTGCTACATATAAATCTCTTCCTCCAAATCCCCATGGAGGAAAGTTGTTTTAACATCTAATTGTTCAATATGAAAATATTCTATTGCCACAATACTTAACATAGTCCTAATTGAAGTCATTTTAACAACGGGAGAAAATATTTCATCAAAATCTATACCTTTCTTTTGTACAAACCCCTTTACAACAAGTCTAGCCTTGTACCTCTTTATTCCTCCATCTTCTTCCTTCAACTTGTAAACTCATTTATTCTGCAATGCTGTTTTTCCTGTAGGAAACTGAACCAAGTCCCAAGTATGTTTATTTACCAAGGAATCCATTTCCTTTTTCATTCCTTGCTCCCACTTCTTTTTGGTGTCTACCTGCATTGCCTCTTCATAACATTCTGGTTCACCAGAATCAATCAACAATAAATAATACAATGAAGGAGAGTATCGTTCAGGGGGTATACCTAACCTGGTAGATTTTCTAACAACACTTGCAGGTGTTTGAGGTACCTGTTGCTCCTGTTGTTGTACATTTTTATTTCCAGGTTCCTTTGGAATTAATTTTTCAGTTATCTCATCATGCACTGTGTATTATTGTTTTTCTTTTTCCTATTTCTTTCCTTGCAACTGATCTTTGTACATGACCTTCTCATTGAATATGACATCTCTACTCCTAACGATTTTGTTATTTTCATAATCTCATAAGAGATAACCAACATCATTAACACTGTATCTAATAAAGGTACACTTCTTGGATTTCCCTCAAGCTTTGTTCTATTTTCTTTATCAATATGGACAAATGCTTCACAACCGAAAGTTTTCAAAAAATAATAGTTTACCTTTTTTCCTATCCATTCCTCCTCTGGAATTCTACCATCCAAAGAGGTTGAAGGGCCCCTATTTATTAAGTAAACAACATTATCTACAACATCTACCCAGAACTGTAAGGGAAAACCAACATGCAATCACATACTCCTTGCACGCTCCATGATTGTCCTGCTCATCCTTTCTTACACACCCTTTTCTTGTCGTGTTCTTGGAAATGTATTCTCTCTACGAATACCAAGGTATGAATAGTAATCATCAAACTCCTTGCTGCAATATTCACCTCCATTATTTTATCTAACACACTTCAAGCATTTTCCTGTCTCATTCTCAGCCAAAGATTTCCATTTCTTAAAAGTATCAAAAACATCGTATTTTTGTCGAATGCAATAAACCCAAGTTTTTCTAGTTCCATCATCAATAAAAGTAACTTAATAACGAGATCCACCAAGAGATGATACCTGAGCTAGTCCCCATACATCTGTATGCACAAGCTCTAACCTTTCATTCTTCTTTTCTTTTCAAACTCTGATAAATCTGGCTCTATTTTGTTTTCCATAAACACGATGCTCACAGAAGTCCAAATCAATTTGTTTAAGATATAGAAATAAATTTATTTTGTGAAGTATCTGCATACCCTTCTCACTCATGTGTCCTAGCCTATGATGCCATAGTGTTGTATCCACTCCTGTAGAAGTTAAATATATAGAAGATTCAGTATTACCAGTACATAAATACAATGTACTTACCTTCTCTCCTTTTGCTATCACCAATGATCCTTTGATGACCTTCCACGTATTATCTATAAATATGGATATACAACCTTCACTTGCCAACTTCCCTGTTGAAATTAGATTTTTCCTTAAATCTGGAACATGGCTTACCTCTTTCAACAACCATTAGTTTCCATTGCATTGCTTTATTTTTACCTTTCCCATTCCAACACATTTGCATGGTGCATCATCACCCAAATGAACCTGTCCAAAATCAACTTGAACATAATCTAGAAAATGTTTCCTATGGGGTGTGGTATGAAATGAATCCACTGAATCCACTACCCAAGTCTCATAAATATTATCTACAGAAAGAATCAAAGCATCTTGTAACACATCACCTGTTACATTTGCTTCCTGATTTCTCTCCCACTATCCATCTCTTTGTTTCTTTGGAGCTCTATAGTCTTTCTTTATATGCCCTTTCTTCCCACAATTCCAACACTCTATATTTCCAAGTCTAGATTTGGATCTACCCTTCCTAGATTTCCCATGGTTCCTTGGTCCCTTTCCTCTATCCTTTTGTCTTCCCCTATTCTCCATGTTCAATGCATTACCTGATGTCTCACCTGTGCTTTTCCGTCACATTTCCTCACTAAGGATAACACCAACAAAATAATCAAATTTTAAAGTATTTGAACCAAAGACAGAGTTACTTACAGCCATGACCAAGCCGTTCCAACTTTCTGGCAATGAGCACAAGATTAGAAGAGCCCTGACCTCATCATCAAAGTCCACTTTTACATAACTTAGTTGATAAGTAACCGTATTAAAATCATTTAAATGATCTGCAATATACCCACCTTCTGACATCTTCATATTAAATAATATCTTCATTAGAAATACCTTATTGAATGTCGAGGGTTTTTCATACAATTTATCCAATAAGTCCATCAAAGCCTTCATTGTCTTTTCTTTCGAAATATTGAGAGCCACCAACACTGCCAGGCTCAGTCTTATCGTTCCTATAGGCTTTCTGCCAAGAATATCCCATTCTTCATCCTTCATTGTTGTCGACTTCTTTTCTATTCCGCCCAATGGTAGGAATATATCCTTTTGATATAGATAATCTTCCATCTGCATCTTCCATAACTAGTAGTTTTGGCCGTTAAATTTTTCAACCCTAAACTTTCCATCTTTCGACATTGCTCCCACTCGAACTAGGAACCCTCCTTTCCTGCAAGTTACCTTTCGCTTTAATACCAGTTGTTAGAAAAACAGGACCGTGGAGAAATAAAATAAAACAAATGTGGAAACAAAACACAAAAGATACACAATACAATAGAGACACAGATTTAAGTGATTCTCCCAGTGTGGGCTACATCCATCAGAGAAATTGCTAGTTCCTTCTTTTATTATTATCCAACAAATGAAGGGATACAACCTACAACAAACCTGTTGTAACTTCCTCTTCTTTCTCATAGTATCCTATCTCATAATACAATATTCGCTATGATACATAGCCACAATACATTTCCCTTATAAGAGAGGGTTTCCTTCTAGGGAAAAAAACCCTAACATAACTTCTACCATTATATCTGTGACCTTATAATGAACAGTCCATATTTACAATGAAATTACAATATACTTTTACAAGGAATTTTTCCTTCGGGGGCTTCACCCTCGAACCCCCATTGGGGGAGGCTTCCCCCAAACCCTCACTAGGGGCCCACTTTCCCCCGAACCCCGCAGCCGGAGGGATATCCCCCCCGGACCTCGCAGCCAGGGGGATATCCCCCCTGAACCCCACAGAGGGGGTAACCCCCCTCTGCACTCCCTCGTGTGGAAGAGTGTACATACTTTTGGGGTGTAAATACTTCATGGGGTATAAACACGTCTGAAGCAAAAGACCTCTAAATCAGGAAGATAATCAGGCTCCACAAACAATAGATGGAAACACTCATACTCCAATACTCATGCTCTCCCTCTGACCTAATCCTGATCAATGTTTCTCTCTCCCCCCTTTGACATCAATGGAAAACAATATCTGTCCTTGGGGTTTCTCCCCCTATTTTCATGCATCTGTTTTTTGTCTTCACATGTTTATGTCCTCATGTTTCTTTTCAAGTACCTCTTATCAATAACAAAGAGTGACTCCCCCTAAAAGTGTACCATTTTTGAACAATAATTATTTTAATTCATGCGCTTGAATCTTTCTCTTTTGATCTCTATCCCTTTGACATCATGGGAAAAACGATAACTCCCCTTGTTGATATGTCTCCCCCTGTTTGCATGCTATTGACCCTGATTTATTTCTCTGATGATTTCTCTTCCCTTTACTTCTTTGCAAGATGTTGTATTGATCAATGTAGGGCTTCCAATATATGTTTCCTTTCCTCTCTTCTAGTGTTGCTTATTTTCCATTGGTGCTTCCTCTTGTAACTCTCTGACATATATAGAAGGCATTCAAAATTTCTCGACTTCAAATCTTCATGGCCTGTTATGTTCACTTTTTAGATATCAATGACCATATTGTTCAACAATGTCCCTTTGATGATATAACTTATGTTGAAGGTTTCTCTTTCATTGTTTTTCTATGCCTTTTACTTCTTGTCTTATTGTGACCAATTGATTCCACTTGTCCTTTGATTCCATTAATTCCACTGATTCCAATTGTTACTATGATTTTGCCCACTATCATGTATCTATTTACACCTTCCAATGATCTCATAAATCCATCATTGCCCATATTTCATAAGTTGTCCATAACTCTTCTACTCAACTGTCCACAATGTCGACCCATCTGTCACTGTATTGCTATGAAGGATTCTTTGTTCTAACTAATCATCACATATTCTTGTTTCTAAGACTGAATCAAATATGTCCATTGATATTCCTTGAACTTGTAAGAATATATCCTTTCCTGGAAAGTGTGTCAATGATATTCCTCTGATATCTTCATGGGGACACTATTTCTCAATTGTCCAATCTGTCATTTTGTACTTTTGCTATCTGACTACTCTGAATCTGTCTCTGCAAACACTTCAAATTGCTCGAAGGTTGGTTCTCTTATTTGTAGTAGCTACTGCATAAAATCCCCCTATTAAATATTCATATTTACTCGGAGTCTCCAAGATGGATGGCTTAGAAAAATACCTTCTCTGATGTAGAGTAATATTCCTCTTCATATGTAGACACATCATCTCTCTGAATTCCGACTTCTTTATTTTTCCTGTGGATTCATTATGATCTTGCACTACAATTCCTAGAAGAATGAGTTCTAGGTGTTCTTCATTCATCTGGTATTCTTTTACCTATTCTTGTTTTCTTTTCCAACTTTCTTATATCTGATATCGATGTTCTTTTTTATATAAGTATCCATCATGCTTCTATAATCACAAGCTATGTGGCCATAATTGTGGCATTTGTAACATTAAATGTTATTTGGAGCCACATAAGCTTTTCTTGCTTGAACATTTCATTTATAAGCCCTACAATCTACAACTTTATATCCAAAGTTAGTACAAGTAAAACAATGAACATAAAAAAAATTTACATACCTGGGGTGAATGATCTTCTTTGTGGTGTAGTCCTTCTGAATTCTTTCCTTGGTTGATCATGATATTCTCTTATGTTGTTTCCTTCATTATGATTGAAGCTTCTTTTTTTATTGAATTGGAAGGTCTTGTTGAAGATGTATCTCTATTATACTCATTCTTGTTTGATTCTTGTTTACCATGATTCCTTACTTTGAGTACTTTTGCATAACTCTTACCTTTTTCTTCATTCTTCGTTTCTGGAAACTTGGAGTGTTTCTCTTCAAATTTCTTTACTGATGATGTGGATGTTTCTCTCTCTTCAACGTTCTTGTTGAGCTTGAATATTTTAATTGTCAATGTGACAACTTATTCTTCAAGATTCTCAACCTCTTATTCTTTATTCATCATCTGAATCTTCATGACTTCTTTTGTTCTCTTTGATTCTTCAAGTTGAATTTTCAAAGAGATGATCTCTTCTTCAATTCCTTTTTATGTTTGACTGAATTTTTTTTCAAGTTTATTTAAGTCCTCTGATATTTCCTTGAGATGATCTGTCAAAATATTCTCTCTCTTCTCTACTTCCTTTCTTTGTGCTACTATTTTGGCTTCCAAAAACTGCTTCTCTTTTATCTGACTTGTGTATGTTTCTTCAATCCTTCTGGCTTATCCCATCTGACCCTTTATATTCATGATGACTTGTTGGGATTGTTCAAAACTTTCATGGGAATTCTTCTTGACTAATATTTCCTCAAGAGACTTGTTTTTCTTCCTTTCTTTCATCGATTCATCTAAAGCTCTGATTAATTATGCTTCAATATCTACAATGCCTTCTTCACAATATTCTTCTTTTGATTATTTTTGACATGATGAACATCTTTCTTCTTGTTATATACCTACATCTTATTGATCACTCTCTATCTATGTGATGGAACATTCCTCAAAATAGAGATCATGTAGCTTATCCCAAATTTGTTTAGATGATAAACATTTTCCCACTTTATATTTTACTGAATCATGCAATCCTTCCAAGATCAAATCCATTTCTATTTTGTTGTTTCTTTTCAATTCCTTCTTGGTTGCAGTCTTCGTTTTCATGGTAGTGGTATGTCCTATAACAACTGATTTCCAAAAATCATATCCATGTGCCTATATAGATGTTTTCATTATGATACTCCACAACTCATACTTCAGACCAATCTGACCATGAAATTGTGGTATTCCATTATTATACAAACTGTTTCTCTCCATGATATTCCTTCAAGTGGTTAAACTGTTTCTTGAAGGAGCTAACTTTGAAACCAATTGTTGGAATAATGAGAGGGGTGGGGGGGGTGAATCAGTATGAGCACTTTTAACCACAATTTGTAAACTTCAATATTATTAGCAGTATATCATCAATGTATCATCTATGATTTCATTCAATATATCATGATCATATAAATATAAGTAACATCACATCAAATACACAGTATGCCATAATTTACATGGAAATCCAAATGGGAGAAAACCACGAAATGATTTATTATATATATCAAAGAATAAATTCGTTGGAAGCAACAAATTCCCAATTCTCCAGCTGCAACTGGAAGGAGGCTACAAACCCCTATTTATAGGCTCCAACCTAAATAAATCTACAACTCTCTGAATTCTATGGCTCCAACTAGAAGGAGGCTACAACCCCCTGATTCTCAGGCTCCAACTTGAAGGAATCTACAACTCCCTATGTTCTTTGGCTCCAAACAGAAGGAGGCTACAACCCCCTAATTATTAGGTTCTAACCTAAAGGAATCTCTAGCTCCCTGAGTTCTCTAACCCCAATCGGAAGGAGGCTACAACCCCCTCTGGATCATGCATGTGTAATAACCATCGACCCATGCAATCAATTTTGAGCTCATTGCACTAGCCTCACAGATCCATATGAACATGAGACTAGGTATGAGGTGGATGTGATGGAGTGGTTATCGAGCATGAAAACTACATCCATAAATAATCATCAATCCTCAATACCCCTTATGATTTTTTCCCAAGTCTTTGCCTTAACATAAGAAATTCAATACATATAAATTTTGTATTGAATTTACACTTTAGTTAAAATTTCAACACTAAATTATTTGATATTATCATTGGTAGTATCATTTCTAGGAGTATGGAGGTTTGAGAAGGGCTAGGTAAAATTTTAGCTACAGTTGTAGGATGATCCTTTCCTCCATGGACCATATTTATATTGTATTTCATGTGTAGGAACTAACCTTTGCTCTCTTGGTTCTCTATATCAATATTCGATACAATTCCTTCCACATTTTATTTTCCCACATTGCACCCTTTGAGACATTGTCCACCTATCGACCTTGAAACACTTTCTCTTATACAATATTTTGATAGTCGTTGTAGTTGATAGAGCCAATTTATAGCTTCTAACAAACACATATACTCTAGCCATCAGTGACACACAACAAACATGAAATTAGACTATCTTTTTTAACCATAAATAGCAGGTCCACCCATGTTCCCCAAGGAATCTAGTGTCACACGTCATATAGAACACTTCTTAGTCTGAGTTTCCTTTGAGTTGTAACCCTACATGGGTGGGTTTGTGTCATCATTACATGTCATGGAAGTGTCTGGATGTCTTATCCAGTTTGTGGAGTCAGTAATAACACTCTCTAAACCCTTGAAAGGCCACCTTGGTTGGTTTTTTTAGGGTCACAGTGGATTTCAACTGTACCCAGGATGATGTTATTCGTCGAAATGTTGTTGGTGTCACCTTGTATGAAAAAGGGTTGATGTTGATATGAACAAGAGAGATGTCAAGATTTCTGCACTTGATCTTCAGAATATTATGACAATTGTTGTGAACCATAAAAAATTCAAGATCGCATATTGTTTTCTTTTAAAAAAACAAGAGGATATCAAGGATGGTAGAACCACTCAGGTGGTATCCAATGCTCTTGACATGAAATGCAGGGATGAATTGGAATTCTTTAATATGATCAAGTAATATGACATTTTCATGCACTGATATGTATTGTTAGGTTTTTAGTGGCGTTCATGATATTTTGAACCTCTTCATGGTTAGTGTTAGTAAATTCCTTTTTATTCTAATTGATATAAAACATAAATGGTGCAATGATATATAGTCTCGTGCAATTTTGAATTTAAGGAATTTGAATGGAATTAGATTGTACATAAAAATCCATAACTTACAGTCATATTCGACAATAACATGGGGGGAAATATAACTTATGTGTGGTGGTTTGAGACCAATGATTCATTGATTGAAAGTTGTGTGTGGTTTTTTCTTATGAGAAAATATCTAATATTTCATTTCTCGTCAATAGATAATGCAAGAATTCTATTCCCAGTCTAGGATATGATTATATGGGACACTCATAAGGAGATTCAACATAACAACCTTGGCTCCAAACTCGAGAGTCTACATACTTATAAAAATTCCAATGCTGACTGAAATCAGTGTTGCTAACTCTGAACTAAATGTGGTGATATAATCCAAATTAAAGGGATAGCATCCCATTAATGTTGCACAACATCGCATGTTCCATACAAAAATATATTTATCTTCAAATTATAGATACTTATCCTAGACTATTCGACCATCCACCTTCCCCAGACGTGTCCCCTTTCCAGTGATGAAGGGGGGTGTTAAAGAATGTTGGATTAAAAAAAATCCATTCCCTAAATATCTGGCAACTATGTATCTCCAAAATAATGTTTATCTATCTTTTATGTAACAAAGCATGCAACATGATTTTGTTAGATGGTGGAATTTTCTATTTCACAAAGAATTGTTTTTATAGAAGTTACATTTACAACATTGACTTTTGATTCACTCTTTATATTTATCCAACCACTTTTCTTTTAGGAAATTAGTTCTTTCGGTCTTTTAGGAAATCATTTCTTGTGAACGGATGCTAGCATTGTTTCATGAAATTTCAAAGACCATATACACATAATGATACCTTATTTTAACCTTCCTTAGTTTTGGGTATCCTTACATTTTGATTTTCTATGTTTTCCTTTGATTTCTCTAGGGTTTTGAATATAACTGAAAAATTGTATTGATTTGTATCCCTGAAAACATCCTCTCATAGATGGAAATAAAACTTGATATGTTAGGAATTTCATCCACTCATAACAAATATATTGATATTTGGACCATGGATAACTAATAACAAAATTGTGAAGATAAATTGGAAAAAACTGATAAATCTTTAGATACAACCCCATCACAGTGTTAATGGACATATATTTGTTATTAATTAACACCAGATTCTAATTAAGAGGGTTGAAAATCTTGTGTGGCCTTTGCACCAAGATGGTTGAGGTGATTTTACAACCTTGAGATAAATGTTCATATATGTGAGACTTTAGCCATGAGTTCGTTTTACTATGGGTAATAATTTTTTATTTATTATTATTATTTATTTTGGATACCAATTGGCACCTAATAGATGTGGTGTTAAGATGGGTCTATTCTAGTATATCTTCAATATTAAAGGATAAAAAAATTTTACACTAAGATGGCTAGTGTCTAACAAGAGACTATGGTGTAAAAATAATTGGGAGTATATCTAATGCATTGTAATTTTTGTAAAATGTAGTCTTTCAATTTCAAATAATATTGTTAGGATGTGGTAGTTGTTTAAGTATGGCATGTGTGAACGTTATTAGATGATATTATTTGGGTAAATTAAATATTTTATTTAGTAGATCACAACATTACATCTATGACATATGGTATACGTAAGTGGTGGAATTGGAAGGAATGGATAGGGTGTTTTTCTCATTATACCTTAATTGAGTCTAATTAAAGAAAGACTTAGATACGGTGGGACTCCATTTCCAAATGAAGGTCATCCTGCACCGATGGTTGTTTTATTTGTTGCACATGGAATTGATTTTAATAAGTTGCAACATCACATCCTACACTGGTTGTTGATACTTATATTTATTTGGTTGATGATGATATGCCAGAGTTGGAGTTAGCTATAATTGATATCAATGAAATTTCATATATTCTATTGGGTCTCTTCAGTAAATGTGAAAGGGATTATAAACTAGAGGAACGTCCAAGATTTGCATCCAATCGATAGACTAGCTAAAAGATAAGTACTCTTTTCTTGGTGATTATGTTAAAGGATATATTGTAATTTTTTTTTTATGTTGTGAATTATATAATGGTGTTTCTATGGCTATGTATGTTACTATACATGTTTGATTTAAATATATGTGGGTATATCATATAGAACTAAGTATTGTTGAGTACCTTGGTAAATTTTCAAGGTTGACATGGTTCAAGTTATGATAAGTGGGAAGTATTTCTGCGGACTTTCATGGAATTGGATAGGTTCTACTGATGGTATTGCCACTGCTAGCTTGATTAAACATCGCCATAATCCATTTGATGCAACAATCCCACCTTGATCAATATCCTACCTCATATGATTTGGCCAATTTCCTTGGGGTTTGGTGAGTTTTTTTTTGAATGTTGTGTGAGCTAAATGGAAAATCTTGGTGCTTGTGTTGAACACACCGATCACACTGAGAGGGGTGGTGAATAAGTGTGAGGGATATTTGACACTTATCACAAAACTTTAGTTAGCAATCATCATTCACAACATCATTACTTATTACTTCCATTCATACTTAGTTTCTTGCATGTAAATATATCTCAGTGACATACATTAACAATAAAGATCTATGCACCATCACAATAAAGAACACTAGGAACACCAGATATATGTATAAGTTTATTTTGTATTAAAGACTACAATCATTGGGTTTTAACAACACCAACTAAAATAGAGCACCAAATCTCAATGCAATAACTGGCCTGTGTATATCAGCACCAACCGAGATGTGAGGAATCCAACCCTCAAGTACAATAACTAGCTTGGAGACAGAAATAAATCTTTCAAAATGTACCAATAGTCTATACCAAGACAAGTGCATCAATTATGCACAACCTATCACCTCAACTTGTCTCATCAATCTTATCATCCCATTCTGATCTGTAAATCTATAACAGACCTAGTGTATGTGATCACAAACCTACAAACCTTCTTTAATTTCAACAACAAGAGACTAGCATTTTCATCAAACTTTACTTTAGTGTCACATGACTAATTTTGGATTAGTCAACAACCCTAACTTGCAACAGTCATAACTCTATACCTGTAATGAATAAAGGTATCAAAATGGTACACAGTGTTATTTAGTGTCTTTTCTGCAATTCCTCCAAGTTTCACTGCTTGGAACCTCCCATAAAAGACGTTATAGTCAAAATGGCAGACCTTGCTGAATTATGGCTTATTCTAAAGAGAAAACTTGTAGAACCTACCATGCACAAAATGTTTTTTGTATGGATATGAAAATGTTACACAACATACTACATACTGTACACTAACAAATTCATTTGATATTATGGAATTTGGATCTTTTATGAATATGTTATGATGTTTTTACCTGAAACACTTGTTTTAGACTAGTTTCAGGACTAGCCACAAACCTTATTTTCCACGACGTGTAACTCCCAAAATACAATGACCCAGAAGCTGAAATGTTTATCAAAGTTACTTAGATATGTTGTCTCAACAACCTCCATATTTCACTATCTGAATCATTCTATAAAAAATGTTATTGTGAAAATGGTGGGATGACATGTAAATAACATACCTTAGAAAGCATCATCAAAATAATTTATCCTCCCTTGAATATAGGCCTTATTTACTTCACTTTCCCTATGAAATTAACCTTATATATCCTTTGGTTATCTCATTCACTTGCAGATATTCAATATGCTCAATAGAATGAAAATGGGAGACCCTTGTTCTCTTATTTATACTCTCCACGTAGCTTCCTCTAGAAGTATCCACTTAACCACTTTGTCCACTTAGCCACTTTGTCCACTTAGACACTTAGCCACTTTTTCCATTTAACCACTTTTTCCACTTATCCACTTTGTCCACTCAACTACTTTATCCACAAATAGTAAACTCTCCACTTCTAGTTGCAACTAATTTATTTTTGATCGTTTTCTTGTTGCAACCTCTTAACCCATGACTAACCACCTTGAATGGTCAACTTCTTCTAGGATCATATAGAATAATTTGACTTCTTTGACCTTCTATGGGATTCTATATAACTCATGAGGGTTCTCCAACTTCACATGGCCATAACTCTCTAACTGTGAGGAGTTATGTGACGTTCCACATATCACCGGAAATGGAATGACATATACTATCCATATGGAAGAGTTTATCCTGCAAATTGATTGATATTCATTACATTATTCCTTAATAAAACTTGGGTTTCCTAACCACACTGTTGGGATACTCAACCACCTAACCATTTGAACTTCACAAAGGATCTTCCCATGAGGTATTTCACCATAAGGGGACCACTTTGAGAACTTTATCCAAGATCATCTTCCCATGAGGGATTTCACCATAAGGGGACCACTTTGGAGTTTATCCATTTGATTCTTCCTATCAAACATGACATGACATCAATGATACAACTCCCTTTAATATCAACACATCATTATGACACCACTTGATGTCAATTATTTGACATCAATTACATCAATGATACAAAGAACATTACTATGAAAAGAAATCAACCCTTTGACACCAATGGCAACACAATACAACAAAATACCCCTTTGGAATTGATGGAAACACCAACATTGATGGAAACACTTGGACATGGAAATTCTCCTCATCAATATCCATCTATCCACATAAATGTGTATTTCTCTCCCCCTTTGACATCAATGTATAAGTGTAGTTTTCTCGTTGGGGATGCTCCCCCTTCCTGAAATCTCCTTGGGGATGCTCCCCTTGTCTGGATTCCTTGGGGTTTCTCCCCCTTTATGGATTCCTTCAGGTTTCTCCCTATGTCTGTTGCTCCATCATATGAACAATCTCTCCCCCTTTAGACAAGGGATATCAATCTGATGCAATGTTGATGGAATGGTTTCCAATAATCTCTCCTTTTGGAATCATGATGTTGCAACCAATCATGGGAAGAAGAATAAATCCCCCTGTGGGTATGTATCCCCGTATCTTCTCTTCAAGATGAGCAATATGATACCATTTCAATTTGCTTCTGCTACAAATGATACTACTCAATCAAAACATATATCAACTGCTCAAGAATGATCTACTCTTCCTATGATGATCCTTGGACCTGTCCATGCATCAAACTCATGCCATACCATACATCATGAAGAAAAATATATGTCAACAATGAATAGAGAATAATGAAGAAAACATCAACTATGTACATCATGTGTCATACTATGTGCCAACCATGCACAACACCCATCTACATCACCATACAATATACCATAATATATCATCAATGGAGTGTAATAACCATATGCCAAGAACACGTGATAACTATGTACCAACCATATGCCTCTACCAACATGCTAACCATGTGCCTAAAAAAAGTGTCATATCACTCATGATATGCCTCTACCATATCATCCCATACATCATGTACCAAAGAAAGTGCATCAATCATGCACCAAACCTCAACAAGATGAACTACAATAAAGATGTGTTCCCATACATGTATGCCATATCAACCATAAACCATGTTCCAATCATACTACTAGAAAGTTCCTCTAACAATGTACCAAATATGTACCAATCATGCATCAACTATAGATCAAGCAATGACTCATCAATGATGTACAACATAACAACCTCATCAAATCATCAACTACATGTCCCAATATGTATCTCAACCACATGCTAAATGCATTCACCAAGACATCCAACAAGTATGCCTCTAACAATACATCATAATATATATCAATGGAGATCACATATGTACCATGACATATATGCCTCAAAAACCATTCACTACAACAAGTACTAAGAAGCCAATAGTACCTCCAAACATGTACTAAGAGTATCCCTCAATAGATAAATGATATGTCTCTAGATAATATCACATCAACATGAATTGTCCCATACAAAACATGCCATATCATCACCGACATAACCAACATTGTTCCTCAATAATAAATGTCTCAATCCACACTCTAGGTTTAGTACCATGCATCCAAGATAGGCATTCAACACTCAACCATATGTCATCACCATACATACATCAAGTACACATGCCAACATATAATCATGAAAACTTGCAACAAACCATGTCAAGCCATGCAAAATAGAGTTATACCATCAAACTATGTTGCAACTCATCTACATAACCTTCTTTTCCAAGGCTTTTACCATAGGTACAAGTCGTGTTCTATAGACATCTCGCATATGTATGCAACCTTTCTATAGGTCACCATGCGTATGTACATGAATTCTCCCATAGGATCCTGCATATGCTTCAGAAAAAATCAAGCTTGAGCTTGCCTCGTGGCTGCCATTTTGTTTTGGTTGTTGATTTTTCTTCATCCACTTCTAAAGGTGTCCCAGCTTCTCAGAACTTGAGCTCTGAGCTTCCATATTTTCAACATTGTATTCCTTCCTAGATTCATGTTTTCTTCTTGTCATGCTATATGAAGCCCTCTTAATGGACTGTCTTCTTGTGTTCCAACAATCTTGGGATTTGTGGCCAAACCCGCTGCAATTGTAGCATCTCATGGTGTGACAATGGGAAGCAATGTGTCCCACTTTATTACATCTCCAACACCTTAGGGTGTTATGAAACCTTCCAACATATTTCCTTGCATAATTTCTGCAGTCCAAAGATTTGTGACCATATTCATTACATGACAAGCAGTGACCATGAAAAATATTTTCATACCTTTTCTTTGGTGTCTATCTTCAAGGTGTCTCTCTTCTGAATTTGCTTTGAGGTGTAAATATGAATTCTTGATGTCTTCCTTGCTTTGTTCTTTTGAAATTTACCTTGCCTTGTGTAGATGGTTGACTTACAACATTTCTTCCACCTTTTGAGAATGAAGGACTTACCTCATGCTTATTAGAAGTGCTTGCTTCAAGGTGTGTAGCTTCCTTGTATCAAAGACCTGATTTATCATTTGGTGATCTTTGAATATTCAATATTTCATTCAATATGGTTGAGATATTCATGAACTTGTTATGAGTGTTTGACTTCTCTATTTTCTTTCTAAGATCAACAACTTCAGCTTCCAACTTATGGAATGACTCTTCCTTTTCATTTAATTGATTCTTCAATAGTTCCTCTATTGTTTTGGCTTCTTCAATTTGGGTCTTCAGATTGACATTAACTTCAATACTTTTGCTAAGCTCATCATCTACCTTGTTCTTTTCTTCTACTTGATTAATTATTTCATTCTTTAGTCTTTTGATCTCTTCTTATTTTTCTTCTATTTGAGTCTTTTTACTTTCTTCTTGTTCTTTGAGCATTTTCTTTAATTCCATGATATGATTTGGGTACTTTTCTAGGAATTCATTAATGCATTTTTCAAGATACTCAGAAGCAATTGAATAATTTCCTATTTCCATGCTAACATCACCTAACTCAAATAAACATTTTCTTTAAAATTCAACAACTCGTCTTCTTCATCTACACAAACTTATACTATATCTTCTTCTTCATTTATAAGAGAACATTCAACTTTACTAGGAGTATTATCATTAGAATATTTTGGAGAGTATTTACCTTCATTGTCCTTAATGAAATTGTCTTCTTTGTCTTGATATACCTTATCTATATTCAACCATAGATCCTTTGTGTAAGCACATTGTCTCATACTTTCTGTTATCACCATAACAATTATACTTGAAATCCGAGTTTCAAATTTAGCAGAGGACTAAAGCGATGTAGAGACATGGCGTGATTTGGAGGTCTAGGTCATATGTGGTGGAATGTGGAAAAATATAGCGGGAGTGCAAAGGAGAGGATCTGATGGACTGTGGATCTTGAAGCAACCCAGATCAACGGTTGAGACCCATATTGGGTGATGAAATAACATGGAATTTAATTATGTGAAGGCGGGCCAAGGAAAACTACTATGGTTTTATTCATGGATGCGTGGCGCCCTTAGAGGTACATTGGGGTGAAAAGTGGTCTGCCTGAAACCATTTTCCAAAAATCCCCAATGTCACGTGGTCTAATATGTCAAATCAACAATTTGTGTGGGGGAAGGTGACAGATAGTCAAATCACCTCACGTCACTCATTCAGGTACTTCACATCCGAAAAATTTTAGGTGAACGTCACCGGATAACTAACTCAAAGACTCATCATTCGAAATAGATTGGCCAAGTAACGTACCTGCAAGTAATCTTGTCAGTAATTCATGATTAGAACTCAATAACTACTGATATTCAAATATGGGTGGCATTATTCTTCTCCGGGAAATCATCGCCTCAAACTGGATCGACTTTCTGATTCATGTTAAGGAAAAAAAAATCGTGGTCTCTGCAAAATTGGAAGACATGGACGAAGCCAATCAAGCAATATCCAGTGGAACAAGGTTTTCAACTAACATGGTGCGTTTATCAATGAGTAAGAAAGAAAGGCTGATTGTGCATATATTAGAAACCAAATTCCATATTGACCCTGCGACAGAACCAGAATCAGGGGTCAGATTAAATCATGTTATGAGGGACCTAATCATCAATAGACACACAGACAAACTCTACAAGAAAGCAGTGAAGAATAAGTGGAGAAAATGGAAGAAGACATAAATCAGAGTTAAGGTGGTTGAGAGCGTTGGGGAAAATCAACTAGCCTGGTTGAGCACTCTAAAGGAGGAAATCACCAAGCTGGAATGAATTCTCAAGTAGAATTGAGTATGTTCCAGAAAATGTTGGACATATGGAATTCAAAGGAAAAAGCCTCGGATATGTCAGACCTGTTCGTAATGATCCCTTTAAAGTAGGAGAATTGTCGTTATACATTACTCCTTTTTGTAACTGACCTCTATTTTTAGAATTATGGGGAAGTTTAATCGTTTTGAATTCCACAAGTAACTCCTCTATATATATCGTCCCGAGGATATAGAAAGCATGAGAGGAGGAGGGGGTCTGCTCTCATTGTAGGTAGAATTTTTGTAAAATCATAGAGCTAAACTGAATATATGATGCAAAAGCAATTTTTTGAACTATTTATGAAAATATTCTAATTGGCTATGATATGCGTTCTGTCTTATTTCATAGTGTATGTTTCATGTGTCTTTAAAATTCCATTTGCAAGTTCCTCTTTTAAATTGGAGAGTTAAAGGTCTAGAATTCATCTGATGATTCTCTAGACTTAGAAATTTAAATTCATGTGATTTCTCTTCTCAACTATTTCATAATTCATTTTAATACTCTTTGAAGAAGTTATGTCTTTTCCCTTTTCCTATTTTTCCATGCAAATTTCAATTTGAAAACTCGGACTCATTGCCTCACTTAGCTTTTCTCCTCTAGATAAGTTCTAATGACTTGCTACTGCATTATTTATTTCTGACTCAATAGCCCAAATGTTACCCCCCACTTCTTCAACAACTTCATAATACCCCCCAAAACGAACCAAATCTAGCTACCAATTTCTAAATAAATATCAAGTGACATGAGAGATCCCTCTCTGAGTTGAGAAGGCTAGTGCCTCATCTCTAAAGTTGGTTGAAATAGTTACCTCTGTCATTTGTCTATCAACCAAACAAAATTTACAGAGTGATAACACTTTCTTTGATAGAAATTGAGAGTCCATTGAAAATGGTCTTGATATATAATACATCATTCTTCTTTTCTTTATTTTGAGCTACAGAATTTGACTTATTCTTCAAGGGAACTGATCCACCAATAGATGCTTTCCAAAAACTTACTCCTTTTGCCTTCAAATACCCTTTCATTTGTGTTCTCCATGATGAATACTTTTTCTCATCAAATATTGGAAATTCATCATCCATTTGTGTGTCCATGGATCTCCTTCAAGCTTGTAAGGATTCTAGTGAAGTCCCTCTCTGATACCAATTGCTGGGCACACTGATCACACTGAGAGGGGGGGGGGGTGAATCAGTGTGAGGGATGTTTTATACTTCTCACAAAACTTTAGTTAGAAATCACCATTCACAACATCATTAATTATTAATTCCATTCATACTTAGTTATTTGCATGTAAATATATCTCAATGACATACATTAACAATAAAGAGCTATGCACCATCACAATAAAGAACACAAGGAACGACAAGGATTTTATTATGGACTACAATCCTTGGATTTTATCAGCACTAACTCAAATAAAGAAACTCCAAGAGAGAAAAAACTATTAATGCAAGACCTAGCCTTTGTATCTCAACACCAACCAATATGTGATGAATCCAACCCTCAAGTACAAGACCCATCTTGTAGACAGAAAGCAATCTGTCAAACTGTACAAACAGTCTATACCAACACAAGTGCATCAACTATGCACAACCTTTCACAACAAACTGTCACCTCAACCTATCTCATCATTCTCATCATCCAAATATGATCTGTAAATATGTAACAGACCTAGTGCATGTGATCATAGACCTGCAAACCTTCATTAACTTCAACAACAAGAGACTAGCATTTTCATAAAACTTTACTTTAGTCTCACATGACTAATTTTTGATTAGTCAACAACCCTAACTTGCAACAATCATAACTATTTACCTATAATGAATAAAGGTATGAAAATGGTACACAATTTTACTCAATGTTGTTTCTACGATTCCTCCAAGTTTCACTTCTTGGAACCTCCCAGAAAAGGAGTTATAGCAAAGATGGAAGACCTTGCTAAATTCTAGCTTATTCTAGAGAGAAAACGTGCAGAGCCTTTCATGCATAGAATAATTTCTGTATGGATCTGAACATGGTACACGACATACTATAGACTGTTCATTATCTAATTCATTTGGTATTGTGTAATTTGGATCTGTTATGAAGACGTTATGATGTTTTTACCCGGAACACCTATTTTAGACTAGTTTCGGAACTAGGCACATCCCATATTTGTTGGACAACTGAGAGGGGGGGTGAATCAGTTGTTACCATGCTTAAACAGTTATGCTTCTTTTAAACTCTTTACTGAGACACTAAATGATAATCACAATAATGCAGGGAAGTAGACAATGGCAAATTCAACATCAGTCACACATATGAGAAACATAGAGACAGATATTTCTTGAGGAAACCCATACAGGGTAAAAACCTCTTTTTCTTTATATGAT
>ML837058.1:7039-46206 GCA_009831015.1 Picea engelmannii | reverse complement strand
ATTACTAATATAATATGCCCCAATTAAGGGGTAATGAGCCAATATTAGGGCTTAACAATTTCTTTGGTTGATTTTAGCTCAACAAACCTTGAATTTCCATGCTTAAAACCTATTTTTAGAAGCCTTATTTCATTGGGAAATTCCATGGAATTATTCAAAAACTTCTATGGGAAGTGTATGTGCAACTATGGACATAAAACATGTGGAGTTTGTTTCTCTATGCTCTACAAAAATAATGGGAACAAGACTTGATACGGCTAAGTTAAAGGGTTGTGCAAAGGTCCACGTGCATAGTTGTGGACCATGCACAATTGTAGATAATCTAGAGGTAAGTATATGCTAATCTCTTAGATGTGTAGAGATCTAGTGACATTGTGGAAATCATGTGATGTTGGGGGGAAAGGTAAGGGGTGGGGTGTTACCTATTCCCTACACACTCCACATGATGCAAAATAACCAATAAATATGGCATAAGGAAAGGAAAAGGTGGGATTTGGAGGGATTCCAACTTTGCATTCCACACTTTGCACCAAAATAACAAGGCAAGAGAATAAGTCATATAAAACAAGGAAAGGTATGAAGAGCATGAGACATGCTTTCCTCCACACAAATACTTTTTCATAATAGAAGAAGTGGGTGCCCCAAGACTAGTAGAAGTCCATTTCCTATATAATAGGTAATTTGGTTAGCTAGAGTACTGGCACGTGGCTCTTTTGACCAATCATAGGGTGCCACATGGAAATTTGAATAGAACACAAAAATGATGGAATTTGACAAAATGTGAATCAACTGGTATACACACCAAGCATTGTAATTTTTTCATGGGGAAATGGTTGTAGAGGTTGTTGACATTTCACATACCATTTATAAGTAAGTATAAAAGGGATGACACATATGGAAGAGGGATCTAGTTGCTAGGAGAAGGAGGAGGTTGGACTGGACATTTGAATGGAAACATAGGAGATAACCAATTAAATACATGTCGAGTTCATGTTGGTATTGTATCATCGGTTGATATTGGAGAGATGGACATGGACAAGATTTGATTAAATAGTTTGTGGTTGTAAAAGAAAAATTATAATGAGTACATTTATCACTATAAATTGTATTTCCTGGGTTTGATGATTACATATGACTATAAAAGCACAATTTATAATAAAATTTAAGAAATATAGCCATCTCAAAGCTATATTTTTTCCCAAGATGGGATTATCTAGGGAATTTCTTGTGTTCTTGTCTATGTATGATTGGATTTTTATTTTTGTAACATATATTTGTTAAAGATAACCTAATCATTGTTATATTGCACAATTGGTTATTAAATCTATATAATTACTATTATTTTCATTTCCCATTAAGATGTGGGTTAGTAACTCATTTGGAAATATACCTCCAATTACATATCAAGATCCCTTATATCCAACCCCCTTCATTGAAGGAAAATCGATCTATTTTCCAATTCACAAGGTACAATATTTTCATATTACTAGACCTTGCAACTTTCCAAACAAAACCCTAGCCCAACTTTCCTACATATTGAATAATTCCAATAGGGGAAAACAAGGTCAAACACATAAAAATGAGAAGAAGTGAACGAACAAATTTAATCTGAACTAACCTGACATGAGGATTAAGTCATTATGCTCCCGAGATGATTATTTTAGAGATAATATTTCACACACTAGGGCCTAATTAATTGGTTCATGGTATCAATGAATAATAGGGATACTGAGGTATTTGAATGATATCCAATTTTTGTTAAAGGATAAATCCAATACTCTAACAATTCAACCTAAGAAGCCATTCTAAACATTCCAGCCATAAATATTATATTTTCGCTTATTGACCATTCCCTTGGAGCATATAAGAAATGATTCAATTTTCCTTTAAATCTTTTTTTTTATAATAATCATTGCTCCTCCTACCAACAAAGTACCATAAATGAACTAAGCATATTCAATAGGTTTGAATCCTCTTATGATGCAAACTCTTGGTAATAAATCAATTTGTCTGTCTCATTCCAATGTTTGAACCATATATTTATCCATTCAAATATATAGAGAGGGGGAATCCTTGTTGCACTCCCTAGAGAGCTTGAAAACTTATCTTTGACTTACCATTACTAAAGGTGAAATCCACGTTCCTCCAATACATGCATTAATATAGGGTGTGAAATATCTTGAGAAATCAAATTTTAAAAGAACCTCTTTGAGGAATTGGTGGTGAGCATGGTCAAAGAAATTTTTCGTATCCAACTTAATGAGCATCCCCGTTTCCCTTGATATATTTCTAGAGTAAATGGATTCCTATACTATACTTATATTTTTTGAAAATTTTGTACCCTTCACAAAACCTCCCTATACCATTGAAATAAGATTTAGGAGAAGGATATCAAATCTATTGGAAATAATCTTGGACAATAATTTGTAAGATACATTGCACAAGGATATGGGGTGAAAATTCTCATAAGAGGTCATATTTCTCTCTTTTGGAATGAGTGTAAGAATGAAATAATAATTCCACCCTCAAGTCTAATATTCCTTCCAATAACTTATTGCATGTGCCTAAGAACCTTTTTGATGATGTGCCACCATCCCAAATAAAAATGAGTTGATATTTCATTAGGAATTGGAGATTTTTCTAGTTTCATTAGCCACAGAGCTTCCTCCATCTACTCTTTCAAAATTTCCTTCATCAAACAACAATGTCTTCCTCTAATACTATCCTTGGGATGACATTTAACATTTCATCACAAAATTATACAAAAGCTAGAGGGCCTTTCAAATAGAGTTATGAAAAGTGATCATGAGATATTCCAAAAATATTCATGAAATGTTAATCATACCCCATTGGGCCCCATACATTTTTACAAATTTTTATTTCATTTTATGGAAAAAATTGGAGTTCTTTTCCCCAAATATTACATGGAGAATCTTAGCCCTTTGAGTCACTAGTACTCTTCCTCATATTTTTGAGACTTTGGAAGTCCTTTGGAAACCTATTTTATTTCACGAAAAGGGCCTCAAATACCTTTTCATATTCTATTTACCTCTATACAATTGTCAATTTCACCTCGCATGTCTCTTTGACATGTGAAGGGGGAGTGAAAGAAACTTTGGCCTATTCCTAGAGACATAACTTTACCTCTATATTTTCTCCTGGACAAATAAGAGGTATCCCTCTGTTAGCACTAGAAATCACCCTCAGATTGCATAGAAGGTAATCCTAGTACCCATCAGTTTATACAGTAAATGTAAATGAGTTTTAA
The DNA here is from genome assembly GCA_009831015.1 of Picea engelmannii. Lineage (NCBI taxonomy): Eukaryota > Viridiplantae > Streptophyta > Pinopsida > Pinales > Pinaceae > Picea > Picea engelmannii. The sequence continues at coordinate 42,938 of ML837058.1, read as the reverse complement.
GAGGCCAAATGGAGAAGACTCAATGAAAATAACGTTCTAACTCATAAATCTAGACTAGTATGCGCAAACAATTGAGGTCTTGGATCAACTTCAGTCAATAATTTGGAGTAAAGGTGACTAGGAGGAAGACTTTGGTGAGAAAAGTGTAGAGGTATGCCATGAACATCATGCCTTCCAACATCCTAAGGAAGAAAAAATTAAACACAAGATCCTCTTGGATTCAAATTTCAAGGAAACTGAAAGAAATCATAACAACATTATAATCAAACATTCATCATAATAAAATCACAACAATCCATGTGAATCAGTCAATCATGAACTCTCTCATTATCAGAGGAAAATAAGATGGAGTAAGAAAGATAACTTACATTAATCAAGAAGTCTCAAATCAAGACATAACCAAAGAACCAATGTTCTTCATCAAAATATTACAATAGTAGGGAGCCTAGCTCAATTGTTCGACCTTTAACAAAATATCATAACTAACTACTTATACTCGGAACCGTTGCAACCACCAGGAGTGTGATCGGACCATTGCATTCAAAGTTTTCAATCGGTGCTTTCTCTGTCAGACTATGCAGGCCTTCTTACATCAGACGCAAGCCCGACTCAGTGTGGGCTTTGTGAGAAAATCCATCCACCAGGGAGATTTGGATTGACAATCGTCCCCCATGACCCTTCTCTCCATGCATTCCATTTATGGGGTGAGATGAGGTCTCAACCACCGCCCTCATTTCCATTAACTACCTTCATCGGGATCAGGATGAGGCATGACACCCATGAATGTTCAAGGTGGTTCCCACGACTTCTTCGAGTCAATCTCAATGCCTCGAGGCCAAGCAGATCTTATTTTGTGACCAAATACGGGCGCTTTCATCCTTTGGCACAACTCCTCTCCATCGCTCCATCTTTAATGTGACCTAGTTCCATGACCCTACGCAATTGTGTGACTGTGGGCGCTACCAAAGTTGGTCTGAAAGAAAACCTCTTTTGTCCCCACAATTCACCATGAACCTCCATGTGTCCCTTTCTAAAAACCACGGTTCTGATTGTGGCCTACCCCTGAGATTCCACATCCAGTTATAGCTATAAATGAATGGGATTATTATCTTCCAATATTCATAGGAAGCAAGAATGACCATCCCAGTGAGCACTTATTAAAATTTCATATATGCATGCTTGAGCATGGCTTCTTTCACAAGGATGTCTTGATCAAGATGTTCAAATTTTCTTTAGAGGAATATGCTCGTGTCAACCTCTCCCTGCTGCTAGTATCCATTCTTTGAAGGATCTTCATGATGATTTTAATTCATATTACGAGAAGATTTACCTGTCTCATCTTATTTTGGATGATTTTTGTAAGAAGTTTTCATTCCACATCCAACAGATGATAGAGTCTTCCTCATGTGATGAGTCTAGTGAATACCTGATTGAAAGAGAAAGTGAGGATAGAAGTGAGCATTTTTCAAATGTGGATGAAATATTTTATCTTTCTATTTCCTGAGAAGAAGGCCTTCCAGATATGAGTGTTGATAGTGATGATGATTGCATAGCCATAGATGTATCATATTCTTCCCCCGATGCACCTGTTGTCTCATTTGTAAAAGAATACATAGTTGTGGAGGAGGATTCTTCTCTTTTCCTTCAAGAGGTTTCCCATGATGTATTTTCACCTAGGATTGAAGATAAGAATCAAGAGGTCACTCATTTTTCTTTGCAAGATAACAGATTTCTGCGCTCACCCATCTTTGATGAGTACTCAGATGAAGATGAGCATATCCCTACCTTGCATTTTGTTGACTTGGGGAGAATCCAGCCTGTGTATGACAACTATGAATCAGATTCCGATGTGGATATGAAGGATTTCCAAGACCATACTATAGATCCTTTTCCTTTATTCAATAAGGGAAATAATTGGGTGGAAATTAGCGATCATGGGCCTGCAGAAGACATTGAGCAACATGTTAGGGAGAAGAACCCATTCATTTATATACATGAAGAGATTTCTTTCCCTCAACTGGCTGACGTTATCAGAGAAGACAAAGAGGAAGTGGATAAGCATCCTGCATCAACCTGTCACTCACTTGTGCTTTCCACAAACATTAAGCTAGATGTGAGTAACTGTAAGATAGAGCATGTTTTTTGTTACCAACCCAATAAGTTACGTCCCCTATTTTATGACCTTGTAGGGGAGTACATGGATTTTCTTTTTTTCCAGGTATTGAAGCCTCCAAACTTTATCTTGCCTTCAACACTAGGAGGAGAGATGAAAAATGTAATATTTTTGCTGTCACAGTTTCATTATCTTTATTTGATCAATGACATAGTAAATAAGTTTTCAGTTAGGAGGTTACTTGATTGGCTTAGGTGGAAGTTCACTTTCACCTAACACTTTGTAAAAATCAATTAGTATAGGAGTGTACATAAATAATCTCCTTATGGCGCCCATGTGTTTGTTCGTTTGTGCACCCTGGTTTCTCTTAATGTCTTACCCGAAAGAAATCATGGACCCAAGCCCCTCTGTTTTTCTCCAAGGATGAACACTCATCTCATTTTTCCAGTCATTGGTCTCCCTCTTTTCCCAGCCCATAGCCAGTCATCCAAATCTTTGTTCACATAGGACATAGCCATGGACACAAAATGCAACATTCAAAGCAGCCCATTTCGGGCTTAAAAGCAGCAGGCAGTTTTAATCTTTCAACGATGAAGATTCCTAGAACATTCTAGATCAATGGCTCACAAGCATTCGGGAGTGAAAACTTGAGTGAAGTATAGAGCCAGAGAAAAAGGCCTCAAAGTGAGTATGAACCATTGATCTTAAAGGGGTTAGGTAGCAGTCGATCCAAGCCTTCACGTTAATGAGCTTCGGGAGATTTGAAATGAGAAACATTGCAAAGTAGCGAAGGGCCGAAGTGGCCAAAGTCCCAAAGCACCCGAAGTCCCAAAGAACCCAAAGAGAATCTGAGCCGTCCATCAGTAGGAGACATGCATTTCCAGATCCTTTGCTCCGAATAAAAGCAACAGAAGACAAATGGAGTTTGAGAATCAAAATTCTTGAAGGTCGATTTGTGAAGAAAATCTCGGTCATTGTTTTGAAGGGGAAGATCTGATCCATCAATCTAAAAGCGCCAGAGATTAGTCATTGATCAGAGGGCCTAATCTTAGATCGCAAATCAACGATCACACCAAATTGTGGGGTCAGAAGGTGTGCACATTTTAAAATCTCAGGGGCGGGCCACAATCAGAACCGTGGTTTTTAGAAAGGGATGTGTGGTTGTTCATGGTGAATTGCAGGGACAAAAGTGGTTTCCTTTCATACCACCCTTGGTAGCACCCGCAATCACGTAATTGCATAGGCTCATGGCCCTAGGTCACATTTAAGATGGAGTGATGGAGAGGAGTTGTGCCAAAGGTCAAAAGTGCATGTATTTGGTCACAGAAGAAGATTTGCTTGGCCTCGAGGCATTGGGATTGACTCAAATAAGTCATGGGCACCGCCTAGAACATTCATGGGTGTTAGGCCTCATCCTAATCCCGATGAAGGTAGTTAATGGAAATGGGGGCGGTGGTTTATACCTCATCTCATGCCATAAATGGAATGCGTGGAGAGAAGGGTCGTGGGGGACAATTGTCAGTCCAAAGCTCCCTGGTGGATGAATTTTCTCGTAGATCCCACACTGAGTCGGGCTCGTATCTGACGTAAGAAGGCCTGCACAATCATAGAGTAGGCCTCGACTGAAAACTTTGAATGCAATGGTCCAATCATACTCCTAGTGGTTGCAACAGTTCTAAGTATAAGTAGTTAGTTATGATATTTTTTTAAAGGTCGAATGGTTGAGCTAGGCTCCCTGCTATTGTAATATTTTGATGAAGAACACTAGTTCTTTGGTTATGTCTTGATTTGAGACTTCTTAATTAATCTAAGTCATCTTTCTTACTCCATCTTATTTTCTTCTGATACTGAGAGAGTTCATGATTGATTGATTCACATGGATTGTTGTGACTGTATTATGGTGAATGTTTGATTATAATGTTGTTTTGATTTCTTTCAGTTTCCTTGAATTTTGAATCCAAGAGGATCTCCTGTTTAAGTTTTTATTCCTTAGGCTACTAGAAGGCCTGATCTTCACGACAAACCTCTACACGTTTCTCACCAAATTCTTCCTCCTACTCACCTTTACTCCAACTTACTGACTGAAGTTGATACAAGACCTCAATTTCTTGCGCATACCAGTCCATATTTTTGAGTTAGAACGCTATTTTCATTGAGTCTTCTCCATTTTGCCTCTTAAAACTCATTTACATTTACTATATAAACTGATGGGTACTAAGCTTACCTTCTATGCAATATGAGGGTGACTTCTAGTGCTAACACCCTCCACTAGAGCATATCAATATTTTTAGATAATATCCCATACATATTGATGTTGGATCCAAAAAGGGTTGAATTTGAAAGGTCGATGGTTGTGATATACAACTCTATTCTCAAAAGGATTGGCCTATGGTCCAACTCAGAGGATGGAATAATTTGTAAAATGATTTGAGTTCATAATGGAAATTCTATTTGTATTAGGAAGTGGTCTAATATTTATAGAATATAACCTGGCCCTAGATGCATGTTATTCCATGTAAATTTCATGTTGCAAGGATGTGGATCGATCATATCTGAATCCAAAATAATCTCATCTACATTCTCTTTCAAAGGATATCAAGAAAAAGAGCCTCTCAGCTTCTCTGAGGACCTTAAAATTATATTTATTCTCCTCACTAGGTTATTTCCATCTCCTTGGAGAGCAACACCAAAATCTATAATAGACTCCCAAAATACCCTACAAGGAAGACACCCATTAGTGGAGGTTTTGTGGTAGTTTTTTTTAAAGTTCCTTATTTGTGGAGGTTTTTAGAGAAGGTTTTTGCGAAGGTCAAAACCAAACGCTTTTTGCAAAGGTTAGCTTGCATTGAACCAATTTGACATAGGTCCATTAATTCCATGACAACATATGCACCAAAGCATCAACATGCTAAATGCATCAATGCTCCACATTGGTCTATTTGCATCAATGGTCCTTGATCGATGCACACTGGAGTGCCAATAACCCAAAAATACACAACTGCTCCAATTTGGTCCAAGCAAAATAGTGCTCCACTTTGGCCTAGGAGAACCAATGCTCCATGAACCATACACATCAGAGTTTCAATAACCCAAAAAGATACTAGTGCTCCACTTATGTATGGGTACATTAGTGCTCCCCATTGGTATGGGCACCCTGGTGCTCCCCATTTGTATTGGTGCACTGATGGTCCTCTTTGGTATGAATGCATAATGATCATTTTTGGTACAAAATCAATGGTCCTCTTAATACACCGAAGCACCAAAAAATAATTTATATTTTTTAACTTATTAAAGAACTGATAAAAACTACAAGACAACTCCTAAAAAGAGGAAAAAGTGAGGGTTGTTTTCATTTCTACATTTCACATGAGAGAAGAGAAAGAGGAGGTGGCTATAAAATATGAAATACAAATAGTGATGAATGTAGAGAAATACTAAGAGTATTGTAGCTAGGTAACCCTTTTTTTGTCTTTTCAATATTTCATTTCTCCCCATTATTGATTTTGGTTTTGTTATTTTTAATTTCTCGCTATTGATCCTAATTTATTTACTAGTTGCTATTTTTTTCATTGTTTGCAATGTTCTTACTTGGTGATCTTGGAGAATCTATTATCCACTTTTGTATGGGCACATCGATGATCCCCTTTGGCATGGACATAGTGGTGCTCCCCATTAGTATGGGTGCACTAGTGCTCATATTTGGTATGGGTGCACCAATGCTTATCTTTTGTATGGATGCACCTGTGCTCCACTTAAATATGGAAGAACCAATGCTCCTAATACATTGAATCATTGAACAATGATTTGTATTTTTTCTAACTTATTAAAATAGGGAGGAAAAACTACAAGATGACTCTTAAAAAGAGGGGAAAATGAGGGTTTGTTTCATTTCTACATTTCACATGAGAGAAAAGGAAGAGGAAGTGGTTCTACAAGAGGATGAAATACAAAAAATATCGAATGTAGGGAAATATAGAGTATTGCAACCAAGTAACCCATTTTCCCCTCTCCATTATTTAATTTCTCCCCATTATTGATTTTTTTTTTCCATAGAAAAAAGTGTAATTTTATTCATCCGAAGAGAAAAAATTACATTCTATAGGTGCTAAGTGATCACATTCAAACAATTAGAAAATAGAGCCAAGGCTGTGAATCCCAATATGTAAACAAGATCCCTGATAGAGAAAACTCTCAACAAAACCTCAGCAAGAGAAAACTGCCAAATGGACACCGACATATATTCAAAACACCATATTAGAATATGTCCTTCCCCAAAGGGCCATAATGCAGATACAAAAATCCATCTCAGAAGACCATCAAATACCTTCCAAAATAAGGAGAAATCTACGTGACAAAGCATATACAAATTATGATAATAAAAGGAGGTTGATATGCTTTCTTTTTACTAAGCTTGGGAAGGTCCATATATGAATGTATGATGATAATACTCAAAAAACACTTCTCCATTTGATTCTGTAATATACCATTGGAAAAAATTGAGCTAAATCCATGCATTTAACAGTGAGTCTGCTACCGAGTTCTGGTCCATGTAAACATAACATAGGGAAAAAGATTCAAAAGAGTCCAATAATCTGAAAATCTCCTCCATAATATGTAGCAGAAAAATATTGTGGTAAGTTCGAGTTTTGTGAAATCAGTTGATGACATTCATAGAATCCCCAAAAATTTGGATGGATTGAACCCCCTTCTCCCCATAAAATTGAAGCAACAACTTTAGAGACATAATCTTAGCATAATTGTTGGTCCCCTATGACAATACCATTTAAATTTTATAGAGATGATTGTCAGACAGGAATAACAAAACACCACCCCCACATAATTGATTATGTGAGGCACCATCGAAATAGGCCCAGGGATTTGAAGAATCAATTATCTTGGGTAGATTGATATGGATAGCAGGAATATCCTTCTCTTGAGGAAAATGAGAAAGAATAAAGAGGCCTTGTGCTGCAATGATTTCAAGGACATAGGCCTTATCCTTGAAAATGGCTGAGTTTTGAGCCAACCAAATACCTGAGTTGACTAGAAAAGGTAAAGCTTTGATTTTCTTGAATTCAGGAACCTTTAGCCAATCCTTCCATTCTTTTTCTAGAGAGGGGCCTCCCTAAACACACACCTGTCTCGTGAGACCCAAGGTTTCTTTCCAAAGTTGCTTGGAGAAAGGGAAAGTGATAAGAATGTGAACAATGGATTCATTATCTTCTCTGTAGAGAGGGCACCAACCTAGCCCAACAATTTGGTTCTTTCTCATACTGTCCCATGTAGGGACCTTGTCATTTAAATCATACCACCTGATAATTTTTTCCTTCTGTGGACATTTTAGTTTCCACAAACCATGCCACCACCTGCATGACTCCCTTTGAAGGATATCAATATTTAATGCAATATATACCAGTTTTGGGGTGTATACCCCATGCGGGGCATTTTTCCAAACCAGCTCATCTTCATGATTAGTAATCTTGATATGCCTTTCCTGAAGAGATAAGATGTAGTTTTCCCATAAAAGGAGTAGATCACCATCTAAGAAAAGAGATGCAAAAATTCTCCACCCCTTCTGCCACAAGTTGGTTGTTCTAGGGTACGCAATTTGATGCAAGAATAAAATATATTGTAGATGGAGCCAATCAATAAGGTCCTATGGAAATCTATGAGAGTTTCCACTCCCAGGCCAATGATCTTCCCCTATTAGGACATGACTCCCTTTTCCAAATTTCCAAGACAAACATTCACCCACTACTGGGAAGGAAGAAACCACCGCTTTCCAACATATGGAACAATTTGAAAGGGACTTTACAGGCCTCCGGATCCAATCCTCCATAGAGTTTGAATGAATGTACTTGTCTTCCACCACCAAGGTCCATAGACTAGTGGTCGATAGGAATTGCCAATAGACTTTAGCAGTGAAAGCTTTTGAGAACATGGAGATACTTTTTAAACCCCAACCTCCTAAGGCTTTGGGTCTAGCGAGGAGCTCCCACTTTTCCCAAGGAAGAGTGTATTGGTATTGAGCCCCAGACCATATGAATTGGAAACAAACACATCTAGCCTTTTCTAATATTACCTTTGGGATCCAGGCGAGAGGCATCCAATAAACTGGAATGGCCTCCAAAAAATTTGTTGTCAGGGTTAATCTTCCAGCCCTGGACAACCACTTGAAACTCCAAACTTCTATTCACTTCTCTAGTTTTTCCAATAGCCACCTCCAATCCTCTTTATGATAGTTGTTAGGATTCAGCTGGAACCCCATATATTTTATGACAATGGAGAAATATTGAATCGGTAAATGGAAAAAATATCTATAAACTTCCACGAACGCCTCCTCCAATCCTATGACAAATAGGGTATATTTTTTGGGATTTATAACCATCCCATTAGTAACCAAAATAGGTTGAGTATTTATGCTAACTTCTCTGCATCCCTGGGCCGACCACTGCAGAAAATCAACACAACATCGATAAAAAGTAAATGATTAATTCTAATACTAGGAACAATATGGATGCCCTGAAAATCCCATGCACTGGCAGCCACCCCAATAGCTCTACTTAATACTTCTTATACTAATAAAAAAATAATAGGACAAAGAGGAAAGCCTTTCCTTAGGCCCTTTCCAAGATGAAAAAAAGAGAGGTTGCCCCATTGATAGGAATAGAAAAATACACAGAAGATATGCAAGTTGTTACCCATTTAATAAAAGGAACCTCAAACCCCAGATGGGTGAGAAGAATCCTGATAAAAGACCAGTTCACCCAATCAAATGCCTTGGAGAGGTCTATCTTCAGAATTTCCCCGCTTTCTCTGGGAGACTTGAGGCTGTGAAGACCATCCCGATCCACCCCTATGGCTTCATAAATATGATGAAATTCCAGGAAACCAAACTATTCTTTTGAAATAGAAACCAATAAAAGAGGTTTTAACCATCGAGCTATAATATTTACCACAATTTTATAGATATAGTTGCAAAGGGAAATAGTCCAGAACTCATCAAAAGATTGTGGATCATTCGTTTTTGGAATAAGGGTAATAAAGGTTGAATTGAAGGGGGCATGTAATCTCCTATTTATTATGGATTCTTCAACGACTTTCACAAGTTCAACACCTAAAAGTTCAAAGAAACCAATATAAAATTCAATAGTCCACCCATCCGGACCTAGACTCTTATCTTTCTGGAAAATATGGAGTGATTCCTTCACTCATCTTTAGTAACTTCACCAAATAAATCTCTATTTCATTCCTCATCTACAAATATGGGGTAACAAAGTGCCACATGTACAATATCAAACTGCTCAGCCTTGAAAAGAGCATGTAAATGTTTTTTCCCCAACTAGGCAAGACCTTCAAAAGAGGAAACCTCACACTTCCTGATCCTTGAGTTTCCAAATAATGTTTGCAACTTTTTGACCTTTAGCATATGCTTGGAAAAAAATTGTGTTCCCATCCCCTTTATCCAACCAGATATCCCGACTCTTCAACCTCCATGTTGCTTCCTACTCAACTAACAACTTCCTTTGTCGTGATTCAAGGGTCTTTAAAGTGTCCTGAGAAGCTGCTGAAACAAACCCCGCATCGGCTGATTGATAACACTGGTCAAGCTGGGATTCAAATTGCCTTATCTCTTGCTCATATTTTTTCCACTTCTCATGTTCCCATGGGACCACTAGATGTTTAATTATTTTGAGATACTCCACAAATTAAACAACAATGTATTGGCCATAACTAGCATCATGAATAGTCCAATTGTCCTTTACCATGTTCTGAGAACTCTCATCTGGTATCCAGGAGGCATTGAATTTGAAAGGGGATGCAGGTTTAATAGGACCTCCCTCAATTTCTAGTTAAATCGACGAGTGATTAGACCCTTCCCCATTTCCAATCCATTGACGGAATTGAAAGTGAAGCTCCATCATCTTTTCAGACACCAACAAGCAATCTAAGTGATTTTCCACCCGATCATCCTTAGTCCTCATGTTTTTTCCAAGTAGGGAGGATCTTCAAGGGAGAAATACCAAGGAGACTATTTGCATATAGAAGGTGAGAGAACAAATCATATTGGTGATTTGAACGAGCATTTGGGCCCCAAACCTCCACCTCGCTTAGAGAAAAATTTAAGTCCCCACCCAAGATGTGGTTATTAGCCTTAAGGAAATCATTTTTGAACACATAATCCCAAAAAGAGGCTAGCTCAAAATAGGGACCATATACATTCAAAACCCTAAATTCCAACCCAAGTCCTTCCACCAAAAGGTCCACCCCAACACAGGATTCCATAGCCCAAGAGTTTAAGAGCTTAATAGAACAGGTATGCCATCTAGTCACCAAACCTCCTAACCTGCCATTTACATCAATACCCGATAAATGCAATCCAGGGAACATGGATTTGAGAATTTGGGTCGCAGCTACAACATAAACCATCATTTCTTGTAGAAGCATGACTTATGGATGGTGAAGGAAGACCAACCTCTTCAAAGAGGATTTCTTCTAGGGACTCGCCAAACCCCTACAATTGAGGGTGAGTAATTTCATGGGGGAACCCTTTCAAGGGAATTCACTTCTCTAAGAGCCCCAACAATAAACCATTGTCTTCCTAAAGCAATGTTGATTAAAGCCTTGGAGAGATGTGAACAATGCCCTCGTCCTATCTTGGATTTATGGGATTCTGGATTTTGACCAAGCCCATTACCATTAGACGAAGGAGCCAAGATACACATGTTTTGGAGTTGAAAGTGAATGATCCTATCCTCAAATCCATTGGTATAACATGAACAAAGGGGACCAGGAGGGGTCACCGGGAAAAAGGATCACGAGGCAATAAGAGGGATGGAAGTGGGGAAAAGAGGATAGAATTACATGAGGGCCAAGGAACTAGGGGAAGGAAAATACATAAGGGAAGGGGGGAAATCCATGTTGAGAAATTTAAAAGCATGAAACAAACCATGAACAAGGTGAGTGATAAAATAAAGCATACCCAGGAAAGCTCCATAGGAAGGAGGAGAGGCAAAACCCTAAGGAGGAAAAGGCGTCAATGTAGTAACGAAAGGAAGAGATAGAGATAAATCATCCCTTTCTGTAATAGGATCTTGACCACCTAAAAACTGTTGAGAGCCCATTTCCCTCCCACCCAACAAAATAGATGTGTCTGAGGAGGAGAGGAAGTCATCGAGGAACTGTAACCATCATTAGTCTATGAATCCTATGTTTTTTGGACGAGGAGGGTGAAGAGGGTTTCGAGTGGCCCATGAAAGGAAAGGGGCATCCTTTTACAATATTTTTGTGTGCATGACACTGCCTACAATGAAAAGGCACACCCTCATAATCAAGAATCTGAACCCTAGATTGACCTTTGTTCGTGATAATAATATCTTTCCTAAAACCACCATGAATGTTTAAGGAGACAAGGATGTGGGCCACTGCCATCTCCCCGAACTCCAAAAAAGACATATCGACATCCATAAAAATCCCCAACATGTTCCCAATAGCCTAGAAAACTTTGGATGACCAGAGATGGGGTGGAGGCCAGGTAGACAGACCCAAATGGGGATGGAGTCCAACCTTTCACTAGTAGAATCAAAGGTATTATCCCATAGTTTTAAGAGCACCGGAGAGGAATCAATAGACCAACACTTTTGAAGAACCCAATTTGCTTGTGCAGACTCTGAAAATATGATCATAAACCACCCCCTAGAAAGACGATTGATTTTTGGAGGAGGATTGAAGGTTGAACCCTAGGAAGAGGCTGCCCACGCCTTTAGGGTTTTTTCACTAAAATGAAGACCATATTCTTTCCATACCATTGTTTTATCTTCCATCTCCACAACTTCTTCCATAGAAAAATATTCACCCAAAATTAGGTTTGGGTCCACCAGAGAGATCCCTATACACTTGTTATTCTTTCTACTCTTTGAACCATAGGCGATGCGCAGAGCACCTTGCTAGGATATTGGAGTAGTGACCCCATAATCCCCCCCACATTCACCATCCTAACCATTTAGGTTTGATGGGAGAATTTTTTTAGATATAAACCCTTCTGAGGTCACCCATTTATTTTGATATGAGGAAAATATCGACCCAATATTAGGGTAAAGACACGAATTCATAAAAACTTTGTCCAATTCCTGAAACCCTTCGGAGATGATATTTTGTGCAGATGAGGCCACATCCTAAAACCCTTCAACACTAGAAACCAGAATATGCAGGTCCTCCACGAGCAAGCTAGGCATAAATGGATCCAGAAAATTCCAGGAGACTTGAGCCGAGAGTGGTGAAACCAACAAATCCTGGGAATAATGGAGAGGGGAAACCCATTGAACCGAAGAATACTCAGTGATACCCTACCGAGAAAGAGGATAGAAGTATCGAGGCTGAGAAAACCTAACCGTCGCGGCTGGACCAACTGAAGTCATATGATCAAGAATCGATGATGAAAATGAGCCAGATGCCTCTACACCAGAGAGATGGGGTGGAGAGGAAAACCTATATGCAACCCTACACCGAGGCTCCATATTAGCCTCTGAAGAACACTAATTGGATAGAATAAGGGGAGGGCTTCTAGCTGGCTGAAGCCAAGGTAGAAGTTCAGAGGGTTCCAACTAATAATCCACCTCGTCGTCATATATCTCCATGATGCAACAAACCCTCAGAAAATAAATGCTTGTAAAAAACCCTCCTCCAACCTCTGACCGCTAACAGAAAGGGAAAGAATTAGGTCAACCACAAGAAGTGTCACAATAAAAAGGAAAGTGAAATCGGTCATGCAGAAAAGGACAAAAATCGTAAGACCAATTTTCCTATAAATGAGAAGTATCTACTGAAACCCCATTATTGATTTTATTTATGTTATTTTCGAATGTTACAAGGAAAATAACTCTATGGCATGGGGTAAACCACAACAAACGAAATGATTGCAAAAATCAATTGTAGTCTCAAGTATGCTATATGAAAAAAGATGCTAACAAGACAAGATAAAGATCCTACCTCGTTCGGATGTTCAAAGAAGACCACCGTTGAGCACTCGACCCAAAGCTATACACTTGCAACTTGTCCTCAACAACCAAGATAAGCAAGCATATGGTGGTAATATATACAGTTAGCACCTATAATAGCATAATCCATCAATATTCATAAAAAATATGCGCATGGAATAACAATTCAAATATTTGCAAGACATTAATTGGACGAGAAAAGATTATTTCTATTAAAATATGATCAGCATAAGTGTATGAATGAAAAAATTATGTGTCGACACGTCTCAGAACCGAGAAACTAAATCCATTCCATATGGGCCTCCAACACTTCAATCCTCCACCAAAGGCAAACTCGTATAAGAGAGACAATGAGGTTCTCCATAAAAGAGGGAAGAGCTTTGGAGCTGAACAATGTGTTCAAAATTAAAAGGACAATGGGATGTAGACTCAATATGAAGTGACTAATTTCTCCAGAGTAACTTTTCTCTCAAAGTTGAATTCTTCTCCTTCTTCCACAGCTTGGAGATGGCCCATTTATAGCCTTCAAATGGAACTGAAGGGTCGATTTGAAACGTTTCCAGTATATGGAAGGTCAAGGATCCTGGATCTCGTGATGTGGCATGGAAACCTGACACCATTTTAAATTTTAGGCACAAAACCCGATGTACGCGAGTTGTAATGGTGCAAAATGCATATATGCATGATGTATAACTGTTAGGGCGTGTATATGTGGAAATATATTATTTTTAGCTCTGGGAATTGCAAAAAGGGACTTCAAGTTTGCAAAGGGAAATGGAAAAGGCCTTATGAGTGATGATTTTTCAATAAGCAAGGTTAAGCATGAAGTTCATTCCATTTTTATCATTTAACTTAACCATAACCATTAATGTTTCAACACCCAAGATCACAAGAAGAAACACCATGCACAAGAACACAATAAGTATCTTGGGAAACCCTTCTCAACAAGGGAATAAAACCCAGGCAAAATCATTTGCTATATTCTTTAAGATAAATACCTTCACCACCAATAAAATCTAGAACACAAGAGGGTGCTCAAACATTGTAAGACTAGCACCCAAGAGAGGTGCACACTTTTCCCAAGAAGGTGTACTTGCTGAAATTTCCAAACTCACATGAAAGATATAATTCTTCAATGTGGAATTTACCTTTACTTATACTAGACTTAGCCTCTCAACATAAGTGTCTATTGGCACAACAAGGCCGACCTCACTAGCTTATAATATAATTAATATTAACCATATTAATTATCTTTTACATTAATTACCATTCACATTAAGGTGGGGTCGACCTGTACCCTTTACATTATAATTAGGGTTACAGGAAGGTCTGACTCTTGAACAATATAGAAAGGGATCGGATACATGCACTATTTCTCATCCACTAGGGGCACATCCATATGGATGTCCATATCTCTAGCTCACTGTATTACACTGAAGAACCACTTCATCACTAGTGCTTAGCTACTAGGATCACATTCACCTGTGCTCGTCCACTCAACAAATCTTCTTTCCCACTGCATTACACCGGAGAGTCATCTAGATTTTCTCATCAAATATTCTACTCAGAGGAGGCTAATACATCATCCTCATTTCTATTCTCATGACGATGCACCCAACACTTTGGGATTTCACACATTCATCTTGTGCTCAGCCACAGGCACGTCCAAATCTACATATCACCTTTCTCACTGTGTTACACAGGACAATCATCTGGAGTTCTTCTCAACTCTCTGTATGGAGGAGGTCATCTCTACATTCCAACTCTATCTCATATAGTAACCACACACCCTTCTCAGGGGCTTTCTCTCAGGTTTGTAAGCTGGAGAATGTCTCACATAGTTGCAATGATCCACATATTACAGGTTTGTAAGCTAGAGAATGTCTCACATAGCTGTAATGATCCACATCTCACAGGTTTGTAAGTTGGATAATATCTCACATAGATGAAATCATCAATACTCCTTCTCAGCCAAGGAGGCATTATTCAGCGTGCCAAGTCTCACACATATGTACTTTGAATTTTGTCTTGGCTGGAGTCATCAACACTCCCTCTCAACTAGGGAGGCATTCTTCACCAAGTTAGTTTGGTGAATATGTCTGTAATCTTCTCAAGTGTAGGAAGGTATTGCATGTGTATGATTTTCCTCTACATCATATCTTTGATATAAGGATATTTCATCTCATCATGTTTCGATCCATAGGGAAACACTGGGTTTTCAAGGATATTTACACATGACTCTTGGTTATCATCATAGGATACATCTCATGGTCAAGTAAATCTGTTAGAAGCTTGTGAAGCCACATTTCTTTGCACACTCGAGACTATATACTTTGCCTCTATGGTACTCAAGGCCATAGATTTTTGTTTCCTGCTACATTAGGAAACCATGGAAAACTTAACGGTAGAACATCAACCGAATGTGATCTTCCGGTCCACTGTAATTTATGCTCAATCTGAATCAACATATCCTGCAAACTCAAGTTCACATTGGAGGCATATTTCAGGCCATATCCAAAGGTGCCTCGTATATATCTCAATACATGTTTTGTTGTTATCTAGTGAGTCTGTCTCGATTGAATCATGAAATGACTAAGCACATTTAGTGCATGGCATGAATCAAGTCTGGTGTTAACCATATACATCAGTGATCCAATCAGTTGTGGTTCGGTCTCATCTGAATCATCATCAACCTTCTTCTTTAAATCCATCGCGGTGGATTTTTTATTCTATCATACTGAACTTCTTTAATATTTTTACTGTATATTTTCCTTGACTCAGGAAAATATCATCGGTCCTCTGGCATAATTCTTGTCCCAAGAAGTAGTGCATCATACTCATATTCTTCATATCGAATTCAGAATTCAAGGATTACTTGTATCCAACAAGAAGACTTTCTGAATAAGTTATCAAAATCAGGATTTCATTACCAACATTGTGATGATATAGGTTTGGATCAACAACACTCTTGCTGAAATCCAAACTCATCAAGAATCTATCTATCTGATATAGTTTCCAACTCATGGATGCTAGGACAGATGGAAGTGTATTGGGTTTACTGGATCAAGTGTCTCATTATAGAAAACTCCCTCTGTTTGTGAGAAACCACTGGCTATAGATCTCGTTTTGTATTTCTCGACACTTCCATCAGTTGCATGCTTGATCTTATAGATCTACTTGGAAGTTACCACAAAATTCCCTTCTGGTCCATGAATAATATCTTATACATTATTATTTAAGATATACTGGTATTCTTTTGTTATGGCATATTTCCATACTTTGTCTCCTGTTGTTTCTCTAAGAAAAGGACGCTCAACATCAATGAAGTGGTTCATGACTGAAGGATCGCTCAAAATCTCTTTTTCTTTCTCGGGGTGTGCCTTTAGAGGCTTCTATGTTTCTCTACCTCTTGTAGAGTGAGTCTAGGTAGGAATTTATTCCCTACTGCAATATCTCTAAACATATCAACTGGAGCAACTGGATCAACTGGAATAATGTTTGTCTCCCTCTGAATTGTTGAAGGGGGAGAAGGTATGGTCTTACTGTCAATCTCTATATGAGATTCTTTGGATATTTGAAATATTATCTCTTCTTCAAAGAAAACATCCTTACTTGTCTCAATATGTCTCTGACCATGTCGATCTGGAATATCTTTGAAGATTCAATGTATCCTTTCTTTCTAAAGGATATAGCTTGATATTCTTCTCTTTGGGTACATGAAAATACATTGGGCACCCAAATAACCTAAAGTGTTCAATCTCAGGCCTCATTCTAGTGAAGACTTCTTTAGGAGTTATGTTTTTCAAAGTCTAATGAAGACTCTTGTTCTGAACATATATTGTGTCATGCATGCCTCTGCCCATGGAATCCTAGAAGGATTCTGATCATGCATTATTGCATTGGTTGTCTCAATGATGGTTCTATTCTTCCTCTTTCTCAAATAGTTTTGACTTCCTATGAAGGATAAGAATCTTCTTTTGTTATTAACCTATATGGAACAAGAAAACAAGAGGAACCAAAACAATAATGTCTCCTAATGGAGAGTAATGGGTACATCTCTAGAATCAAAACAATTTAAGGATTGTTGTCCCATATACAACACCTACTTGTAATGTAGAAAAATTTAGAAATATAGGTTAGATGAATGATAATTACAACAATCAAATCTGGAGTCTTCACTTCCAATGTGTCGTTCCTCTGAATGCACTAAGATCCCTCTAGATACATGACTTTAACAAAAGGTTCATTTGTCCTAAAATTACCCTCATGATGACGATACAAATAATATATATACAAGTGCATACCTGAGGGTGTTGATATTTTGATGTCTTCATTTCTTTGAGGTCTTGTTTTCTTGGAACTGAGTTTGCTTGAATCATCAACCTTTCCTCCCATTATGATTTTGCTCATTTTTTTGGATTCTTCACAAACCCTTGTCAACTTGGCTAGTAAACCTAACAGATAGGCTAGGATAGAACTTTTAGGTTTAGTTGGACTTATGAATACCAACAATAAGCCTTCTAAATCTAGGAGAACATTGGTGATCTGAAGAGCTCCTTCAAGGAGTTGCAGAAACCCTAATTCTGAAATTTCTGCAGAAATTAGCAAAACCCTAGGGCCAAAAAGTCAAAATGCTAAAAAATGCAATATGAAGATTGTTATAGGTGCGCTGAAGGAGTTCGTACACTCTTATCCTCTTTTTAAACCCAATTTCCAAGTGCCAAGTGTTGAAAACCCCCAGAAGGGTAGGTCGTACAAAATTTCTAGAAACCCTAGGAGGGTTGTACAATTTTTACAGGAGAGAGAGAGAGGGTGGATGAAAGTTGTTTGTGAAATGGGTTCTTCAAGACCTATGCTTTGATACCATGTTGATTTTTCAGTATGAAGGGTTAAGCATGAATTTCATTCCATTTTTATCATTTAAATTAACCATAACCATTAATGTTGCAGCAACCAAGATCACAAGAAGAAACACCATGCACAAGAACATAAGAAGTATCATGGGAAACCCTTCTTAACAAGGGAAGAAAACCCAACCAAAATCATTTGCTATATTATTCAAGAGAAATACCTTCACCAACAATAAAACCTAGCACACAAGAGGGTGCTCAAACCCTAGAAGACTAACGCCCAAGAGAGGTGTGCACTTTTCCCAAGAAGGTGTACTTATTGAAGTTTCCAAACTCACATGAAAGATATAATTCCTCAATGAGGAATTTACCTTTACTTATACTAGACTTAGCCTGCCAACATAAGTGTCTATTGGCACAACAGGGCTGACCTCACTAGCTTATAATATAATTAATATTAACCAGAATAATTATCTTTTACATTAATTACCAATCACATTAAGGTGGGGCCGACTTGTACCCTTTGCATTATAATTAGGGTTACAAGAAGGTCTGTCTCTTGAACAATATAGCAAGGGATCCGATACACCCACTAGTGCTCATACACTAGGGGCACATCCATAGGGATGTCCATATCTCTGGCTCACTGCATTACACAGAAGAAACACTTCTTCACTAGTTCTTAGCCACTAGGATCACGTTCACCTATGCTCGTCCATAGGCACGTCCACTCAACATATATTCTTTCCCACTACATTACACGAGTCCTCTGGAGTTTCTCATCAACTCTTTTGATCATAGGAGGATAATAGATCATATTTATTTATTTTCTCATGATGATGCACCCATCACTTTGGGATTTCACATGTTCACCTTATGCTCAGCCACAGGCACATCCAACTCTACAGATCACCTTTCTCACTATGTTACACAGGAGAATCATCTGGAGCTCTTCTCAAATATTTGTATGGAGGAGTTCATCTCTATGTGCCATCTCTGTCTCAAATAGGAACCACACACCCTTCTCAGGGGATTTCTCTCAGGGTTTCAAGTTGGAGAATCTCTCACATAGCTGCAATGATCCACATCTCATAGGTTTGTAAGCTGGAGAATGTCTCACATAGCTGCAATTATCAACAATGAGAAAGTTGCATGGGGTGAGGAAAATCTTGCTATAACAGATGTCCCCTAATGTGTTAGGTCAGAGGATTATCCATGATGAAATAAATACATTATAATTCCTAGAAGTGGATTGACGGAGACCCTACTGGATGAACTAGTTGCTCATAAGAATATTACAATCCATAATGAGTTTGTGCACATGGATTCCAATTTGAATTACACTGCAGATCCATGTGGAAATATACCAAATAGTTGTTCATGGCCATGAATAGGCAATACAAAGGTATATACATGCCATAGGATGTCATATTCATGAACAAGGCCCAGTGAAAACCAATCTCAAAATCAATCTGAATATATCTATATACAATGGAGTACAATTTGATCTCCCATGATCACTGAAGTCGTATAGGTACTAGTCCAATGAATGATAGAAACAACTCAAGAAAGATACGACTATGAACTGATGTATTCAAGTCTTCTACACGATCCGCCAAAGGTGAACTTCTACATCATGTGAATAAAGGAGTTGAGGTTGAACACAATCAGACTTCATTTTATTACCGATCATTAAGCTATACCATTAACAAATGTGAGACAACCTACCAATAATGAAAGTAGGTATCAAGGCACCGAGTATATTCTTACAAGTGTGAATAAAGGATTTGAGGTCGAACACTTGAAGAATCCATCGATAAGGAGACATTGATTCCTTCCCAAATTTCGATGGAGAGAGAACCTACCACTAATGACTGCAAGCCTCTAGGTACTCATAGAACTCTAGGCCTCGTTTCCATAATATATGAGCTGAAGTTGATGGAAGGAGACCCGCTGAAAGGAGATCATTAAGGCATCTCTCATTAGTCAGTATGAGGTACAAAGTAGTAGCTTGATGATTTAGAGGAACTTGGACAAGAACATGTTCACGAACCAACGACCTTGTGCGTCTTTTGCATGCACCAGATGCAATTAGTGCACGAAAAATACCCTCTGAATAGTACCCAATAATGAAAATTGTCGACAAAAGTGAGGAAACCACCAATAAGGCTAATGGAATCCAAGACACTGCATGAATCCCAATGTGTGAATAGATTTATTTCTGTCAAACACAAAGGAAACCCCCCAGTCAGTGACCAATGAGGAGATGTCAATTGTTGGGTTCAAGGTTACCTACCCATAATGAAAGTAGGACCAGGGTGCATGATAGAACTACAACTTCATGTAACTTTGAGACACATTGAGGGTATGACCGACATGCAAAGTCAAGAGTTTGAGAAATGGATGACACGGTCTTATAGACATCCTTTGAACAAGAGCATGAGACATATGGAGGAATCTAGCAGCAAAGAGGGAAGAGCTTGGGGGCTGAACAATGTGTTCAGACTTAAAAGTAAAAAGGGATGAAAACTCAATATGAAGTGAATAATTTCTCCATAGTAAATTGTCTCTCAAAGTTGAATTCTTCTCCTTCTTCTACAACTTGGAGATGTCCCATTTATAGCCTTCAAATGGAACTAAAGGGTTGATTCGGAACGTTTACAGTATATGGAAGGTCAAGGATCATGAATCTCGTGACGTGACATGGAAACCCGACACCATTTTAATTTTGGGCACAAAACTCGATGTACACAGGTTGTAATGGTGCAACCTGCGTATATACATGATGTATAGTTGTTAGGGTGCACATATGTGGAAAAATATTATTTTTAGCTTTGGGGATTGAAAAAAAAGTCTTCAAGTCTGGACAGGGAAATGTAAAAGGCCTTCTGAGCAAGTTGCATGGGGTGAGGCAAATCTTGCTATAACATCCAATTTTCATTACTATTCCTAATTTCTTAGCTAGTTTTTCTATTTTTTTTTGTTGATTTGAGGTTTTTCCTATATTTTGTAGGTTAACAATGGGTTTATTTCATGTTTTTACATCAATAAATATATCTAGAAAATGAGGGGTAGGTTTTACCAAGAAGGGGGAATTTTTTTTTGCAATGTGAGTGCATGTCCAAAAGGGTTTTCACCTCCCTTTATTTGTAGGTTCATGGGGTTTCTATAAACTACATGGTTTTCTTCCTTGGTATTCTTGGACCACTAGTGCTCCCCTCTTGTTGGGGAGCACTACTGCTCCACTTTAGTCTGGGAGCACTATTGCTCCATTTTTCTCTTGGAGCATCAGAGCTACTAGTGCTCCTCTTTGGTATGAGAGCATCAATTCTCCACTTTAAAAATATTACCTCTAGTGGATGTGTGGATTTGGAGAGTTTTCATCAAACATTTTGCATCTAATGATTGAGTAGTATTCTAATAACAAGATATCCACTTTTCAAATCACTCGAATGGTTTGACACTCATCGTGGTTATGTATGGGTGGTTTCACTACCATTATTGTGTTATAAAACTTAACATTTTTGTATTGATTATTGTACGTTTTATAATATAAATAATTCATTTATTTCTAATGTCTCATTTCATATGCTTCTAACCGTGACTTTTTATTTCAAATAATCAAAATTATAATTTTCTTTTAATATCATGCACGTATTTTGAAAATTTTAATTGTAAATCAAAGATTCAAAAAAAAGAGTAAGAACTTATAATTGAAAGCTATGCTATCACTAGATTTTAATAATAATGTATTTATTAAATTAAACAATCAATATTAAGAATTCGTAAAAAATAATACAAAACAAAGATGTTAAAATAGTAAAAAATATTAATTAATTAATTTGTTTTGTTGACTGGGGAAATCAACAACTAGTTGGGCACGTACTCACGTGACACGTGGTCATGTTATCTGACTACTACCACTATAACCCTATACATTCCAATTCATCCCCTCACGCAACACACAAAGCTAGTCGAGGGTTTCAAACTAGTGACTTCACATAATAGAGTGCCTTAATAGATCACTCCATCACCGAATGTTCTACACTCTGGGGGTACAATAATAATTAATTATTAAATATAAATAAACTTTATTTATTATTTGATACATCGATGTTTGATTTTAATTTTGAAGCATCATTGCTCCTCTTTGATCATGGAGCATCGTTACACTACTTTGATCTTGGAGCATTATTACATTACTTTGATCAAACTACCAACATCAATGCTTTAATCTAGGCTTGGAGCACCAATGGTCCACTCTTTTCTTTGAGCATTGGAGCTCCAATGACCTTGGAGCATCAAGTGCTCCACTTTGGCCTTGGAGCATCAGTGCCCCAATGAACTTGGAGCATTGATGCAATTATATCCTTGGAGCACTGGATTAAAAAATATCTACAAAAAACTTCACCCATTATCCAAAAGCCTCCACTAAAACCTCTACACCCATTAGCAAAGACTTTATTGAGAGTTTTTCCCACTTGAGATACCTCACATATACCCACATTATTAGTAGTACCTCCTCCTTATAAATACCTAAATAGAATTTTGACACTTGTGTAGATAATCATATATTTAGATACCTAGTATTGAGTACAACATGGATGTTGAATTTGAGGGCAATCAAAGACTGCGAAAGTTTGGTCTATTTTTAGCCTCGGGATTTTCGATAATTTGATGTTTTTTTATGGCAGAGCCCATTGGGTGGATTTTGTATTTTTACAGATCTAATGCACACCAACAAGGAATGCTCTATTTTCCTTGGATAACACTTAATGAAAATATATATTGGACCTATGCCTAGGATGCATCACTTGAGGAAGATTCTTTAGCACCGTTGGGAGTCTGACACTTTCTATTTATGGCATATAGGAGTGTGCCCTACCTTGAGGGTGAATTTTTAATTTTTTACATGCATTGCACTTCAATTCACTCAAATTTTAACTTAAATTTGTTGGACTTTAGATCTAGTACACATGATTTTGAGACTCACGGTTCTTGGAATACTAGGTTGCACCACATGAGTAGACTTCCTCAACATTTATGGAGGGTTTCATCCTTACTATTTTTACCCTAAAAATGTGTGCCCTTCCTTGGAAAATAATTTGCTAAGGGAAATATTTTAAGAATCAAATCCATAGCAAAAGAATTTCAAGAATTGAACTTCCACCATGTAAGGAGGATCCTAAACTCCTAAGTTGATACCATGGCCAAAATTGCGTCTAGGGAAATGCAAGGGGAAATTCATTTAAATGATGAGAGGGGGTCCCTCCTCATTCCATAACACGTCACCATGTCTAGTCCCATCAATAGTTGTAGTATTCTTGTACCATGGGTAGTGCTCACTTGTGTGAAAGGATATCATAGTTATGAATGGAGTTATGGAATTTGTGATAGTTCCTATCCAAGTTTCCACAACTTAATGTTCATATGCAATGTCGACATGACTAATCTCCTTATAGTTTTAGAGTTGAATCCCTCTGGTTCAACAATAATAGCTCAACTTGTTTCTCTAAAAACATACTCTCATATTCTCCCTCACCTTTGACTACATACTTATTCAAGCACTCCAAGCAATGTCAGTTAGGTGTGTTAGCACTCTGTAAACTTCATTCAGCTGAGAAAACGAATGCCAGAGGCAAAATACAAACCAACTTTGAGGCCGAAAACTAGCCTTTCCAACCTGGAGAGAGCTCTCTTTGAGACTTCGTCTCTGTACAAGTTATGGTTTTAAACTATTGGCTAGATTTAACACTTTTATACAATATCTCTGGTTCTATTAGCGAAAGAAAATCAAGGCCTTGGGCTATGGAGTCAATTTAAGAAAACTATAGAAACAAATGAATTAGTGACTGAACTTGAGAGGATAAAGGCTAAGTAAGCAACAATCTTTCAGTTAAAAATCATTGTGTGTGATGGGAGAAAAACACATGAAGCAACTTGGAGCACGACTGGCGATGAATTAGGAGTTCACTTAGAAGAAACACAATCATCTAAATGGCACAAATCTATAGTACCACGTGATGAATTCTAGATTCGAATCATGTTCCAATTTAGAGAAAATACAGATATGAATATAAAGAACATAGGAAAGAACGTACGCAAAGAGAGAATACAATACATCAAACTACTACTGTTAGAATCTTTTCATCAAATTTTCAGGGCCTTTCATTAAGTTTCAATTGATCTCGAAAGCTACATTCAATAGTCATTGTCCACACTATTTTTGCCAACCAACGCGACTTACATTGAAAAGATGAAATATATAGACCAGGGTGTGTCGCTCGGGCTACCTTCCCTCTAACTACTATCCCTAGGAATTAGACTCTGACTATTCTATGCTAGAAGACTCTTCGTATGACACTTTACTAAAAATAGAAACTGACTATATTTGAATGCAAAATAACTGACGTATTTTCCACAACAGTTTTGTCATCAACAAGATTTCATCATTAGAGAGTGATGTGTCGATGTTTTTCCTTTGACAGGGTATCTGGAAAATCAAGTGCTCTGTCAGAATCCAGTAACCCATTGTAACGACATTGATTTATGTTGCACGATCATTTGTTGGAGCAAGAATGTGGCGGGTAATTGCAGATTGTCCCAGGTGTTTCCAAGATGACACCACCAGTTAGGGGACAACACCTTTCTTCAAACTGTCGCATGTCCAAAGTACACCTATCCTTTGTAATAGATGGGCCTCTAGCGTTTTGTGTCGTATTCTTGTTGTGCGGGTACCTTTCAGAGTGCCTACTTCCTAGTGGAAAACAGGACACGGGGAGACAAAATCTGCGCCACGTTGAGAAGAAAAAAATGGAGTACGTCGATCACACTTCTGGCTTCATCTGCAGTTTGTAAATCCAAAGCATTATCCCGAGAGACCAGTTGCGCATTTTCATATTCATTACTTTCCTTTGCAGAACCATGTTCCCTCTCAGCCTCTTCTGCACACTGGTCAGATCCGTGCGAACGTTTTCTAGTGTCAGTTAGCATTCCTTGAAGTTCTTTGCATTTATTTCATTTGACATCCT
Source organism: Picea engelmannii (assembly GCA_009831015.1). Classification (NCBI taxonomy): domain Eukaryota; kingdom Viridiplantae; phylum Streptophyta; class Pinopsida; order Pinales; family Pinaceae; genus Picea; species Picea engelmannii. The sequence continues at coordinate 17,947 of ML837058.1, read as the reverse complement.
CTGTACTTCACACATCTGGATGATTGTATCTTGCGCTTCCCTAAGTTTCCTCTTGAGACAAGTCACGTTTCCCTCTCGCCTGTGTGATTTTGATGCCTCGAGGGTATTTTCTGCTAACAACTGTCTCAACTCCATATTCTCTTGGTATAGCTCAGCAATAGAAAGTTGTGCTTTCTTTAGCTGCTTCGATAGTTCACGAATATTCGAGCCTTCAATTTTTGTCCTTCTCTTTCTGTCGTAGGCTTCTCGACTTGGACCTTCGACATGTTCCAATCGAATGATGCGCATGAGTAACTCTTCGGTGGTTGAATTTATGTGTAGCTCGCTCGGGACTCGGGCCTTCTTGGTGTCCTTGTTCTTCCTTGGCCTGCCCCGCTTCCGGGGCATCGACTGTTTGGGAGATGGGGTTTCCATTGTCTTTCCTTCCTCCACAGCTCTTCCTATTTCCTCCTCCGCACGGTGGAATGTTACTTTTCTCGTGAGTGAAAAGGGATATCCTTTGGGGTCCTTGGGGATGCTTGTTGTGAGTAGGAATGAATCCCAGTTTTTTCCCAATCGCCTCAACTCCTCAACTATCAACAATTTAATCAGCGAGACATGAGATATTTTCTTCTTCGACCGGTTTGTTTCATCTCGGACGCCATCTGCCATTTCTCAAAGGATTTGGTTCAAGAAGAAAGGTTGATTTAATGGTCTTCTTCCTGTGAAATGCATCAGCAATCTGATGTGATGTGGGTGAATTTTTTCAAACCTTCCTTCACAGGTGAAATATTTCCTAGTCACTCTCAGGAGCATCTGAAAAGGCTCCTGCAGATATCTACTTGGAACACCCGCTTCGATTTTCCCATTTAAACAGTTTGGTTTGATTAAATCCTCATAGAATAGCGCATCCAAATGCATGCCTTTATACCACCTTTCACCACATGGATGGATATCCATTGCGGATGAAAGGGTTTCCTCTGTTACCTGGAAAGTGATTCCTGCAATTACTACGCAAAACCCATTGAACCTGAGTGCAAACTATTCTGCTAGTTTCACGTTCAATCCTTGGATTTTCCTACAAAAGACCATGCACCCGACTTGTTCAAAATATGCTCTAACATATAGATCTTCATTTACCAACGCCAAGTTTTGAGGTTCGGGACCTACATTTTTTCTACTTCGCGCACCTTTCCTTATGTTATGGGATGTTTCCATGGTGCAACGTGTATTTTTTCTGTGTGCGGTGGATTTGGCACGAACCCAAGGTGGTAATCTTGATTGACCCAGGTTTGTGACATAGGTGAAGGCAATCGACTTTCCAGCAACAAGAAAATTAGGGCTCGAGGGAAGAATTACAGATAGAGAATAAAATTGGATGGTGAACATAGTACATGCAGAGCAACCGAAATTTATAATTGGGTGAGAGAGAGCTGGAATTGTGCCAAGGGACATTGAATCCATGGTGACTAGAGGTTTTAAAGCAAGTCGAATATTTTCACAACACATCCGTGCGATGGGTACACTTCGGGTCGTGTAAAGTACAACTAATAAGAGTCGCAGAGCATATGTGATATGAGCGTCGTGATTTTTCATTCTTTCTGAATTCATAATGAGTTGATGATAGTCATTGTGTCTGCCGACATGAATTCTATTTAAAAAATTTCCTTGACCTTTGGCACGTAAAACCTTCTCCTCTGACAGGAATCGACTCTTTGGGAAAACACCTTTACCACTTACACATGTTTTGGTTATGACATCCCTTCCCAATTCCAACGGCCAATCGACCACTTGCTGACTTCGACCCTTTCGTTATGTGGTACCTGAGCTCACATGCTTTGACACACAGACCATGAATCGACTAAGACTGAATCTAACTGAAAAAATGGCGGTGCTAACAGCTGAATCCAATGGGATTTTATCCTCCCAGCGAGGTGGAAAAGAAAAATAGACTAGGTGCCTGACCATTGGGCCTTATTCGACTTCCAGAATGTGAAACAATGAAAAAGAAAAAGAAAACCTAGACCTTCTTGACATAGTTTCAACCAGACTCAGCATAAACTTAGGGCCTTCACTCTGAGCTTCAATTTTATGCTAACAAACTGACTTGAAATGCCTTCTTTGAAAACAAAAATGAAACGACTATTTACAATGACATGAAAAAAATGAAACAGACCTTACTGAACCAATTAGTGTTTGAGGAACCTTCCATTCACAGGCCCTCTGCCAATGGACTCTCCATTAATATATTCTAACATATATGCCTTTTTCTCGTGGTACACACCTATTCTAAAAGGTCTCATCCAAAGATGATCAAATTTTCCATGCTTTCTCTTATCTTCATTCCTTGCATCCCACTTTAGCACCAGATCATCCACCTGGAATTCCTATTGTTTAGCGTGCTTGTATAAATTTTTATTCATCCTGTCTTGGTGCAGTTGTGATCAGTTGTAAACCTTCTCCCTCATCTGCTACGCATGAATCAAATTATTTATTCTTCTCTGAGTGTCATCTGGCTCGACCTCTTGTTTTTGTAGTAAATTCTTGATGGTAAATCTCAACGAGGTAGAGAAAACAACATATGTGCCATATATGATTTGGAATAGCGAAGTGGAGATGGAATTTTTGGTAGTGACTCTTTCTTCCCATAGCGTGTAAATGAGTTTCTTATGCCAGGCCTTCTTGTTGTCCTACATGATTCTTTTAATGATCTTGGTTAATATTTTATTTGACAATTATGCTAACTCATTACCCTATGGGTAATACGTTTTGGAATGTCCCAGGGTTATATTGTAATACTTGAAAAAATTCTCCATTTTATTGGACTTAAATGTGACCATGTTATCTGTGATGATCTTGCTAGGGAACCCGAACCTAGACATGATATTGGTCTCCAGAAACTGAATGATGACCATGTTGGCAGCATGCTTCGTTGGAATTGCTTTGATCCATTTTGTGAAGTAATATGTAGCCGTAAGTATCCATCTGTGTTGCACCAAGGATGGAGGATGAATCTCTCCTATAAATTCCAGGCCCCATTACTTGAACGATGCTTCGACCAAGATCGGTTTCAGCGACAGGGGTTGCATATTTCTCCTTCCATCAAATATTTGGCACTCATGGCAACTGGAAACTTCTATGTATACATCTGAAAAGATGCTAGGACAATAGTTATCTGCCCTTAAAATTTTATGCATAGTGGTTTTCCAATAGTGATGTCCTCCGCAGTCGCCTTTGTGGAATTCTCTGATATCTCACCCCATGTCATCTTCTAGTAAGCAACTCAGCAATATCCCTCCCATATCTTTCCAATATAGAGCATTATCTAAGATGCATAACTTAGTAGCCTTTAGCTTCAAAAACCTAGACTTGGTTTTACTTAACCCTGGAGGAGCTTGCAGATTCTTCAACACATAAATGATGTTCGTATACCAAGGTGAATCGATGAATTTCTGGGACACCTACGGGGTTGTTTCTTGTTGAGGATTCTTCGATAGATCAGCAATGAAGTTTATTTCTTGAACATCGTAGTTCGACTGCACCATCATCTTTGCGAGGCCCTAACCTTTAATCAACTTTGTGGGATTGATTTCAAGTTCATATTCCAACATGATTGTGATCCACTTCCCTCTTCTTCCCTCAGGGCTAGGCCAAGTCAGGATGTCTTTGACTGAGTTGTTGGGTACGTAAACGAAAAACGTGGGAATGTAGTATGTAAGTTTCAAACTCCTTGAGGGCTTTCACTAAGGCGTATGCTTGTTTCTCCATAATGTCATACCTCAGTGGGGAATCTCTCAGCTTCTTGCTAAAGTAGGATATAGGATTTTCAAAATTATGATCATCTTTCTGTAACAGTACGCCAACAATGGTATGCTCTGAGGTGAATGAAAACAAGATGAAATCCTTCGTGAAATCTGGGATGGCCAATACGGGACATTTGATCAGTGCTACCTTGATGTCTTTAAACTATTTTCTGGCTTTGGGATTCCATTTGATCTCATTTCCCTTTCTGGGCATGCAGGTGATATGCTTTATAATTTCTGCCAAATTCGGGATGAATATTCTCAAGAAATTCACCTTTCCCAGGAAGGACTGCACCTCATTCTTTTTGTGAGGAGTGTTGATATTGAGGATTCCTTCTACCCTATTTGGATCTATATTTATAGCCTCCTTTGAGATGATGTGCCCCAACAATTACCCTTCTTGCATTCCAAAATGTGAGTTTTTCGGATTCAACGAAATTCTGAACCTCCTGCATTTCTAGAAGACCCTCTTCAGATGATCAAGGTGTTGTTCGTCGGAGTCAGAATACACTGTGATGTCATCTAGATAGATCATGATAATTTTTTTCTTTTCCTCGGCAAATAATATATCCATCATCATATGGAAGGTAGCTCCAATGTTCATAAGGCCGAAAGGCATCTTAGAATACATGAACATACCCCATGGTGTCATGAAAGTTGTCTTTTCCCAGTCATCTGAGTGTACCATGATCTGATTGTAACCTTAAAAGTCGTCCAGCATAGACATCTTCTGGGATCCAACTACCTTCTGCATAATATAGTCCATCTTAGGGAGTGGGTATCTTTCCTTGAGGGATACTTTGTTCAAGTTTCAAAAATCCATGGAAAACCTTATTTCACCGCTCTTTTTCCTCACGGGCACCAGGTTGGCAACCCATTTTGAAAATCTTAAAGAAACATTAATTTTGGCTTCGAAGAGTTTCCTTGTCTCTTTTTCAATTAGTGGCAGTAGTAAGGGATTAATCCTTCTTAGCTTTTGCTTGAAATGTTTTTGGTCTACTTTGAGAGGAATTACATGCTAAATCACCTTAGTGCCGTAGACTTTCAAATCATCATAACTCCAGGCAAAAACGTCAAGAAAATCCTTCATGAGTTTGATGTAGTCATGTTTGACCTCCAGAATGAGCGTCTTTGATAATTTGATTATCTTTGAATTCTCCTGGGTCTCGATGTTGTAATCCTCAACATCCTCATTGTTCACAGTGATCTTGGGATTTCTATCCATGTCATTTTTATCAAACAACTTTTCGAACGGAACTAATCCTTTTGGGATGATATTGTTCTTTAGTTGCACTATGTCCCTCCCAGCTATCTGATTTTGAAAGGGGTCATTGTTACCACACGCAATTGTGATTTCATCTTTGTCGCAACAAAACTCATCATCAATGTTTATATTAGCAAACTTGTCAGTCATTTGGAGAAATCTCTTCACCTGTTTTTCATCCTCAAACACTTGCCAATATTTGATATTATCGGGTATCGTCGGCTTGTGTTTGAATTTGATCTCATACTTTCTATTTGGGAAAATGGGAATCTTAAAAACTGAGGCCGAGGTGGCTAAGGCATCTGCAATTTGATTCTACCCCCTCGGGATCGCTGATAAATTATACTCCAAGAATTCTTCAAGGAGGTCCAACACTAGATTTTTGTACGCCCTTAGTCTGGGGTACTTGCATTGGTATATACATTTCACTTGGTTTATGACAAGATCAAAGTCTCCATACATCGCTATCCTCTTTGCGCCCAACTCTTTCAAAACTCTCAGACCCAAAATCAATGCCTCATACTCAACCATGGTATTTGTACAATCGAAGGTGAGTTTTTACGAGCAAATTTTTGTGCCCACCTTGGGAGGACTTATCCATGCACCCACCCCGACCCCTTCCTTGTTGACAGCTCCGTCGAAGCTCATGTTCCACATCTCATTCTTTGTGTAGTTCCTTGGTTCTATGCATTCTTCTGCTCATCGTGTGGATTTATCCTCGACAATCATGAAGGTCATCGGCTCTTCCCCTTCAAAGCTCAAGTCGTTGTAAAATATGGATGATCCGATCTTAGTGTCAACATAGTAGATAGGGTGTTTATTTGGTTGGGTATTTCTACTCACCATGTATTTGAGAAACACCTCTATGTACAACCATCTCTCTTGGCTGAAAGAAAGAATAGTAGCGTATGACATATCCATCTGTAGGGTTCCCTTCAATTTGGCAGCCCACGACCTGGACAATAGCATGCCAAATTTATGGGTTATATCGGCCACAACCACATCCATAACTAGATTCTTAGAATCGATTTGGGACAGCGACACAACCAAATATTTGATCAAACCCAAACATTTCACTTTCATTGAATTGAAATAAAAAAGATCCTTATAGGGCCTGGTGATGTCCAAACCCAACTCGTCCATGATCACCTTGGGCATGAGATTGTGCGACGTGCATGAATCCAGCATGGAATTATGCAAATTCATGTCATGGACCTTAAGGATAATATAGAATGGGGGAGCATCCTCAGTATCACCCGTTTCCTCCATGTGCGGACCAAACAAAATGGCAAGGTGATCATCCTGGACATTCAGGGTGTCAAGACTCTCTCCCATATTTAGCATTTTAATAATATGATCTCGATATTCTCCTTTCTTGATGAGATCATTGAAAGGGACGGAAATTTTAATCTTGGCCATTTTGTTCTCAAAGTTAAAAGGGGGGAAGACTTTTCTACCTCCTTGATGCCTGTATCCCGGCTTGTTTATGGTGCTTTCTTTGGAACCTCCTCCTTTGAATTTCCCTTTTCAGTCACATCCTTGGTCAGGTTGTCTTTCTTTAGCTTGTGGAAGGGGTGTCCACCTGAGGTTCCCTTATGGGATTCATCTGCTAAGATTATGTAGATGCCTCCCTGCTCCTGAGGTTGTATTTCTTTTGGAACTGCATGATGAAATTGTGATAGCCCTTCTTGAACTCCTTTGTTTCCCAAGACAACGTGTCATAAGTTTCCAACATAATATCATCATTTTTTCTCATGTATTGATTGTGTTCTCCCTTCGTCAAGAACACACGAGTGTCCTTGTCATCGCATCAATGCATTTGATCTTGGATCATGTGATCAAAATCTTTGTCCATGTAATTGTTCTGGAATGGGGGCTTTATTTGTTGGTTTCCCTAGTCTCTTTGTTCCCTTTGTATGATCTATAGGACATAACATCTTCTAAGGTTCTCATTTCCGGGCTGGAGCTCATGTTGTTCTCGGGCGATGGGCTTGTTTCCCACGAACATTATTTCCATCAGCTTCTCCATCGTCTTCATCATCAAGTTGAACTTGTCCTCCGAGGGTTGATAAGTCTAAGGTTGTGCATCTCCTTGGGGTTTCTTCCCACCATTGTTGAAGCTTTATTTAATATTTCTCGACTCCATTAGGTTCACCTCGACTTTGATTACATCACTCATCATGGCATCTAAATTAGCGTATCTTCTCTCCCTCAATAGCAAGGTGAAATCGTTATCAAAAGAGTCAGCGTATTGAAGTTGCGCAACCTTAGGAGGTGGCTGGACTTTTGTAGAAATTGAGTTGTAGACCCTCATGAAAAGGGCCGAGAACTCTTGCACTGTCTCCACCAAAAATCTCTTCATATTGTTGTACTGCGTCAGTAGCTGCAAAGGATTATTTTTGTCTCCTCATCTAGCAATGAATGACATTTCAAACACGACAAAGTTAGGGATGCTTTCTTCTGGGAGGGCCTTGAAACACTTTCTAACCTCCCCCGAAAGAATTTGCATGAACAACCTCATATTCGCGTCTTCATGATCCACTTCTTCTAGATCAACGAAATCATTGAACCAATCCAGGTGCTTTTTGGCAGAGGCATTTCCCTCGGCATCATACATCTTGATCCTCTAGTTGTATTTCTGGGGAAAATCATGCAGTTGGGATAACAGAGAAAGGGGGAGAATCTGGTGGCCATTTCTCTAGGGGGGTTTGGGATTTGCGATATGTTCTAAGCAGGATTTTTAGCTTGTGGTATTTTTTTGAGTATCAAAGATTGAAACCTCTTCTCGTCGAAGACTATATGATCCAAACTGGTTTTTTATTTAGACCTGAACAAGGTTTGTTCAAACAAGGTGTCAAAATTGAGGTTGTCAATGATCTGCACACTGTCCTTGGGTAAAGAAATGTTTTTGTTTAGGTAATAAAATGGGTCCGATGCCTGCTCCCTTGTCCTGCACAGAAGTTTCTTGAGGTCACACAAGGGATCTATAGGGTTCGATTTAGGGTTGGATTGGTATAGATGGTCTTCAGAGCCAAGGTTTCTGGATGGCGCTACTATGTTCTACTGGTCTCTTTTACTGGAATCACCAAGGTAAAGGTTTCAGCCAATGTGGATGTTTGTCCCATTGTTACCCTCAAGGGTCAAAAATATATCTTTAGTCGTTCTCCCAAGGAAAATTTATTCAATTCTATCCTCGACAACGACGCCAAAATGTTAGTGCTCTGTAAACTTCATTCGGATGAGAAAACGAATGATAGAGGCAACCTAAAAACCAATTTTGAAGTCGGAAACTATCATTTCTGACCTGAAGAGGGCTCTCTCTAAGACTTCGTCTCTGTACAGGTTATGGCTTTAAACTGCCAGCTAGATTTAACACTTTTATACAATATTTCTGGTTCTATTGGCGAAATAAAAGCAAGACCTTGGGTTATGGAGTCAATTTAAGAAAAATATAGAAACAAATGACTTAGTGACTGAACTTGAGAGGATAAATGCTAAGTAAGCAATAGTCTTTCAGTTAAAAATCGTTGTGTGTGGCGGGAAAAAAACACATGAAGAAACTTGGAGCACTGTTGGGGATGAATTTGGAGTTCTCTTAGAAGAAACAAAGTCGTCTAAATGGTGAAAATCTAGAGCACCGCACGATGAATTCTAGATTTGAATCACGTTCTGATTTAGAAAAAATACAGATATGGATATAAAGAACATAGGAAAGGACGTACGTAAATAGAGAATACAATACATCAAACTACTACCGTTAGAATATTTTCGTCAAAGTTTCAGGACCTTTGCATTAAGTTTCAATCGAGCTCAAAAGCTACATTCAATAGTCATTGTCCACACTATTTTTTCCAACCAATGCGGCTTACATTGAAAAGATGAAATATATAGACTAGCGTGTGTCACTTGGGCTACCCTGCCCACTAAATAATATCCCTAGGAATTAGACTTTGACTATTCTATGCCAGAAGACTCTTCGTATGGAACTTTACTAAAAATAGAAACTGACTATATTCGAACGAACAATAACCGACGTCTTTGCCACGACAGTTCTATCATCAACAAGCTTTCATTATCAAAGAGTGATGTGTCGATGATTTTCCTTTGACAGGGTATCTGGACGATCAAGTGCTCCGTCAGACTCCAGTAACCCATTGTAATGGCCTTGATTTCTTCTTCGCGATCATTTGTTGGAGCGTGCATGTGGCAGGTAACCGCAGACTGTCATGGGTGTTTCCAAGACGACATCACCAGTTAGGGGACAACACCTTTCATCAAACTATCGCATGTCCAACATACACCTATCCTTTGTAATAGATGGGCCTCTAGCGTTTTGTGCCATATGCTTGTTGCGCGGGTGCCTGTCAAAGTCCCTACTTTCTGGTGGAAAATGGGACATGGAGAGACAAAATACGCACCACGTTGACAAGAAAAAAATGGAATTGGTCGATCACGCTTCTGGCTTCATCTATAGTTTGGACATCTGAATCATTCTCCTGAGAGACCAGTTGCGCCTTTTCAGATTCATTACTTGCCTTTGCATAACCGTGTTCCCTTTCAGCCTCTTCTGCGTGTTGGTCAAAGCCACGTGTACATTTTCCAGTGCTGGTCTGCATTCCTTAAAGTTCTTTTCATTTCTTTCTTCTGACATCCTCTATACTTCGCACAACTGGATGATTGTATCTTGTGCTTCCTTGAGCTTCCTCTTGAGCCAAGTCATGTTTCACTCTTTCCCCTTTAATGTTGATGTCTCGAGGTTCTTTGTTGCTAACTATTGTCTCAACTCCCTATTCTCTTGGTATAGCTCAGCAATAGCGAGTTGTGCTTTCTTTAGGTGTTGTGACAGTTCACGAATATTTGAGCCTTCAATGTTTGTCCTTCTCTTTCTGCCATAGGCTTCTCGACTTGGAACTTCGACAGGTTCCAGCCGAATGGCATGCATGAGTAACTCTTCGGCAACTGACTTTGCACGCAGATCGCTTGGGACTTGGGCCTTCCCGGTATCCTTATTCTTTCTTGGCCTTCCCCTCTTCCTAGGAATCGATTGTTGGGGAGATGGGGCTTCCAATGTTTTTCCTTCCTTTGTAGCCCTTCCTATTTATGCCTCCACACGATAGGATGTTAATTTTCCTACGAGTGAAAAGGGATCTCCTTTGAGGTCCTTGGGGATGTCAGCTGTGAGTAGGAATGAATCCTCATTGTTTCCCAATCGCCTCAACTCCTCAACTATCAACAATTTAATCAGCGAGACATGATATAGTTTCTTCTTTGACTGGTTTTTTTCATCTTGGACGTCGTCTGTGATTTCTCGAAGGATTTGGTGCAAGAAGAAAGGTAGATTTAATGGTCTACTTCCTGTGAAATGCATCAAAAATATGATGTGATGTGTTTCTTTCAAACCTTCCTTCACAGGTGAAATATTTCCTAATCGCTCTCAGGAGCTTCCGAAAAGGCTCATGTAGATATCTAATTGGAACGCCCGCTTCGAATTTCCCATTTAAACAGTTTGGTTTGATGAACTCCTCATATCATAGTGCATCCAAAGGCATGCCTTTAGACCACCTTTCACCGCACGGATGGATATCTGTTGTGGCTGACAGGGTTTCCTCCGTTACCTGGAATGTGATTCCTGCAATTACTACACGGAACCCGTTGAACCTGAGTGGAAACTGTTTTTCCAGTTTCACATTGAATCCTTAGATTTTCCTACAAAATACCATGCATCCGACCTATTCAAAATATGCTATGACATCTGGATCTTCATTTACCAACATCAAATTTTGAGGTTTGGGCCTTGCATTTCTGCTACTTCGTGCACCTTTCCTTATGTTCTAAGATGTTGCCATGGTGCAACGCGTATTT
>ML837057.1:11104-35608 GCA_009831015.1 Picea engelmannii | reverse complement strand
GGAGTTCTTGGCATGACTTGCATTTCCAGTTATGCCACTCTTTCTTGAAGATATTGAATAGCTTCAACAAGCTTCTCCAATTGACTCTCCATTGTTTCTTATTCTATTTGTGCGAGGCCCGACATAGAGCGAAGTGATTTGGTGACTACCTCCTTGACTCCCATTTTCTCTGTGAGCAATTTTTCTTTTTCCTTCTAGATATGTTCTTTATCCTCTGCAAACTTCGACTGGAGGTCATATTTCTCTTGCTACACAACCTAGCGTTGGTCTAGGGCTTCTTCTTTTGCTTGCTTTAATTCCTCTGTGGCTTGTTCCTTTTCCTTCTGGACACGACGAAGGTGAGCCTCGGTAGGCACATCTCCTACTTCTATGTCCCCTACTGACAACGGCACAGTAGACACTGTGCGGCTCGAATAAAAAACCTTATGTACCCTTTTGAGCTCCACCTCAATCCATACAATTCCATCCATTATGGTGTGGTCCCAACGGTCCAATGGCGAACGTTCCAACAATAACTGTGTTTCTAGCCATTCTCGAGCGTCGTTGTAATGATCGGGATGCCTCCAACGGTCATATTTCTTCATCGTGGCGAAGTGTCAGTCGGTGTTGTTCTTCTATTTTGGCGAGGTTCAAGTTCTACAAACCTTCCTTCTGTGAAGTCCTCTTTGGAACCTCCTGCAATTTTTCTATCTTTTCTTTCTTCTTACTGAGCTTTCTAGCTTTGTTTCTTGTGATCTGCGTCGCTGGATTCCTCTTTCCATTATTGTTCTTATCTTTTCTTAGCATAGCAACTTCGCATTGTTGAGGATATTTCACAAGGTTCGATGATAATACTTCTTCTCTTATTGTTTCTGGAGTAGGTTCTCTACTCTTCTGCATGAATAGGTTCTTTAAGCCTTCTTGTGTTCTTTAACCTTTGACAACTAAGTATCTAGCCCTCAGTTTCTTCAACTTGTCCTCTTGTTCTTCTATTAAGTGCGTTATTCTCTTAGCCATGAAATCCCTTAATTCTTGATTTTTTTGTTCTATAGATTCCTCTTTCTCTCTCCTTCAGGTCTGATCTCTCTCGATCCAACTCCTTCTTAACAAGAGTGTAAATGGATTGTTGTTCTCAAAAAACTTAATGACCTGGAATTCTTATTCTTTCAATGTTCCTTGAGAAACCATAGGTACATGGGAAAGTATTCCACATAGGGTTATCAACTTTCCTTTAAACAAACCTATTCCTCCCAATGAAGGAATCATAGTAGGCTTTCCTAAGATTTCCCAAGTACTTTATGTCATAATGTTCACCTTTGTTTCTTCATCCAATACACAGTCTATGTCGAAGTCTCATGTTCTTGTTTCTATGCACTCTTTCTCTTTTAAAATCTATGATAAAATGATGTCTCTGTGATCATTCAGTATTTCTTTCATCTGCAATAATATAGCCTCTGATTATTTCTAGTTCTTTAGCATATTCTTAGTCTCTTGACCTTCCTCATGGTTTTCTTGTCTTATGTTCTTCTTCTCAACTTTAGCAATCATTCTAGGGCAATCCAAAACTTCATGTCCAGTAGCCTTACAAGAAAGGAAAATAGGACCTCTACCACGACATTCCTTAGCAATATGTCTCGGTCTTTTGCAACTATAACAAAGAGTTAATCCTCTATTTATCTTAAATGATCCCCAATCTTTCATGTACTGCGCATTGGGATCACAGTGATGGACCTGCAAAAAATTCTTTCTAGGATCTTGCATCCACTTGTTAGTCCAAAAATTATTTCTATGCATAGGGATAACATATCTTTCACTAATTTTATCAGATCTATTCATATCACATCTTATTTCTTCTAGATGTGCCCTAGTTTTCAGACTAGGACGAAATCTATCAAATATACCTAGATCCATTCTTTCAAAACAAAAATTTCCACTTATCTTACCTTTATCAGAGCACAAAGCTTTCCACTTATCTTACCTTACCTCTTAGCAACCATTTGTATCTATAGTTGTATCTATGGTTGTATCTATGAGAAAAAATTTGCACTTAGATACAACTATTTGTATCTATAGTTGTATCTAATGGTGAGCTCACTTGTCTTACCTTATTTCCAGATAAGTGAGCTCACCATTAGATACAACCATATATACAACTATAGATACAAATAGTTGTATCTATGAGTACAAATTTGAGCTCACCATTTGCAAAGCTCACTAGCTAAAACCATAGATACAACTATTTGTACATGGGCTCACCATTTGTATATATAGTTGTATCTATAGTTGTATCTATGAGAAAAAATTTCCACTTATCTTACCTCTTTTCTTCAGATCAGACTTCTCTTCTTGGCACGAAGCTTCACAAGTCAAGTAGAGTATTGTGCACTACAATAACAGATCTACGCACAAAGATTTATCTTTTCCTCGGTTCCCAACAATCACAGTTTCAAGTTCCAGCAACGAAAACATTTGTTGGAACAGGGGCAAACCGAGGGTTCAACGCTTCAACAACGCACCAACAAAACCCTAACTATCGGCCCTTTCGGCAAAACTTGCGAAGTAGATGAAGTCTCACCCAAGTTAGAGGAAGGGGGGTTGTAGGATTCAAGTGTCTAGAACCTAGCTGGGACATAGATCTGTGATCACAATACTTAATAGAGCACTTAGTAGTTAAAATGAATTAGTCTTTAACCCTTTATTCACATAGCAAGTAAAACGCTAATCACAGAACAACGCAGTATTCAACAAGATCTAATCATATCTGACCATTTAGCACATAGCATCAACATATCTATCATTCATCCAAGTTATTAAGCACTAAGCTACTATATCATATGCATATAACATACATAAAGATTCATTACTAAGCATAAATCACATCAACAACACAAAGAAATCACAACACAGGATATACATGGTTCACCACCAATGTGGGGATACGTCCACCAACTCTTCGCCTCCTTTATTATCTTCTTTCAATGCACAGAGCCACAAAACCAACTCCACATAGGACAAGATATCTGCACGCACCTCGCTGGATCCTCCTTCCCTGATTTTGGCACAACACAAATCCTTCTTACAATCACTTGCACTTAACTCTGCAAGTTCTCAACACATAGTATGCACAAAGAATTTACAACTATTTTCACTTAGCTCACTGGCTTACAACTTACTCGCAATTTCCCTCTTCTTAAATCGCATAGCTACTTATTTATACATTACAAAAGGGGCCTAAACATGAGTAAGACCCATGGGCCGACATCCCATACCCGTTACATAAACCCTAAACCCAAAAATCCCACAAAAGGGGGCGAGATCCCGCGATCTCTGCTTCGCTTGGTGCTTCATCTTTGACCAGCCTGTCAAAGTCCCAAAAATGGTCAAACACGACCAAGGTTCTCCAAAACTTGGTCGAGGACCAACACTTATCATTCCTTAACCTAAATCAACTTCACTCGGTTTCAATGCAACCAATGAGTGGATATCCAATTAGGTTCAAGCTATACTTATCGAAGTTCGAAGGTGAGGCTAAGCATAATGTGATCTGAATCAATAAGGAAAAATAATTTTTTTTCATACATAATATCCAATTCAATGACGGAAAGATAAAAATATACCTTGACGTAGTTGGGTATGTGTTATATTCTTTGCATGTGTGTGTGGGTGGGCGCGTCAGATTTGACATCTGCGTCTGATGATCCCAGATTCCTTCTCTCTTTGTGTCATGTGCGTCGAGCGCTTTCCTGGGGTGGTCCCAGGGGGTCTAGGCTTGTCCCCCCTAGTTACACGTAGCGTTCGACTCTGGGAAGCACCCCAGATTTGTTTTTTCGACGTTTTTTTTATATTTAAGTGGATTTTTCTACTTTTAGAGGTTTTCTAAATTAATCCTGAATTATGGGATTATGGTTTTGGTAGCTACGGAATACCTAAAATATTGTATATATTGTATGGTGAATGTTGAAATTAATACAATGAATATTTGAAAGGTGTGGCACCAAGGAAGGCTAGTTTTCTCCCAGTTAAGGGTTTCCAGCGTAAATATTTGTGTACTATGTGTATGAGCCATTGATTAATTTTTTTTTTTATTAATAATTTATATGCATTTCTTTACTTCACAGGTTTAAAACTTACATGTGGTATCAGATCTATTTTTTGGCTTCAGGGGAACACCTTTGTTGCTGAGGGTTTGGCTTAGTCTTGATAGATCAAGTTTATCTTCAGTCTATGATAAACTTGCGTTCAGTGGGAGCTTTTTCAGTGGTGATTCGAGTGTATAAAGAGTAATGGAAAGATCTTCTAGAATCGATATAGAGAAGTTCAACAATAAAAAAATTGAGCTATGGAAGCTCAAGATGGAGGACCTTCTTGTAGAAAAATAACAATGGATCATTGTGGATCCTGGTACACAGCCTAATGGTATGCATTCTACTGGCACACAGTCTATTGGTACACAACCTACTAGTACACAAACTACTAGTACAACCCCTATTGGTAGGTCGAAGGAAGATTATGAGAAGTTGGATAGAATAGCAAGGAGTATTATTCGACTCTTACTGGAAGATTCAATGTTGTTGAATGTCTCGAGAGAATATACAACCAAGGAACTATGGGATAAGTTAGGGAATTTGTATCAATCAAAGTCCCTGGTAAACAAGTTGTTTCTTCGAAAGAAGTTGTATCATATTAGGATGGAAGATGGAGATTCTATGACAGAACATTTAAATGCATTTAATACTCTGGTAAGTCAACTTGTCTTTGTTAATATTACAATTGTAGAAGAAGATAAGTGTATTACTTTATTATGTTCTTTTCCAGACTCTTGGGATAATCTAGTTGTAGCAATTGGTAGTACAACTCAATCTACATTGAATTACGGGGATGTAGTTTCATCCTTGTTATCTAAAAAGATGAGGAGGAAAAGCAAGGATAGTTAGAGCACATATGATTTATTTGTAAGAGTCCATACCCAAGACAAGAATCTTGGTAAGTCTTCGGGGGGGGATCTAAATATATAGGTAGATCTAAGTCTCTAGGGAAAACAGGGAATTATAAGAAAGATTTCAAGTCTAAGAAGGTTGATAAACCAAAGGGATCTAACAATACCTCTTCCACAGAGGAGAAAACCTCCACTGAAGAAGGAGGTGATGTTTACCTGGAATCTACAGGTACACATTCAGACCATGGTGTATGGTTGATCAACTCAAGTGCATCATATCATATGACTCCTCACAGGGAGTGGTTCTGTGAATATGAAAAGTATGATGGTGGTGATGTATTCCTAGGAGATGACTCGACGACCAAAATAATGGGACATGTAAGGGTTAAGTTGTTGTTAAAATATGGAAGTATTAGAACTCTCCCTATGGTTATTCACATTCCAAAACTCTCCAGGATCCTAATATCTATAAGAAATTTTCCCAAACGGGTTGGATCCAATGGTGGAAAGAGAGGATTTTTTCACCGTTAGGCAAGGTTCAATTCTCATGAGGGCTTTACCTGGAGCCATGGGGACACCTTGAGGTAGTGGTCGAACGTGTGGTTGCACCCAGAGATACTATAATAAATGGTATCGTGACCCATGCACACATAAGTGGATCAAATCCCACCCCCATGTCCTTCAACTTTTAGCCTGCACGGGTGTAGACGGATTGGCAAGTGTCGTGTAAATGGAAGGAAATTTGTAAAATGAAGTCTCATGTTCGATTCTCACCCGGATTTACTCGCGCGCCATTCTTGCGGGCTGGGTGGTTGCACCTGGGGTTATAGTGGTAGCTAACAGGGATCGACCCTGTGTCACACGAGTACAAGAACCACGAGTTGCCGATTCCCCCAGTAAAAAAAAATATATATCTATAAGCAAGTTGGATGATGCAGGAGTGGATACTGTATTGGGAAATGGCACTCACAAGATGGTACGAGGAGCAATGGTGTTGATGAGGGGAGTTTGGTGTGGAACCCTATACAAGTTGTTGGGAAGCACTTATACTAATGGGTGTAACAATTATGTTTTCCCTGAGCAGAAAAATAAAGAAGACAAGACCAATATTTTCCTTGGAAAGAAGACCATGTTGTGGCATAAAAGACTCGGGCATATTGGATAAAAGGGCCTTCGAACACTACACGGTAAAGGCATTGTTGAAGGTATGTCTAATTGCACTCTGGATTTTGATTTCTGTGAACATTTCATATATGGTAAACATAATCGAGTAATATTCCCATCTGGTGCTACAAGAGCAAAGGGGATCTTAGAGTTGATACACAAATATGTGTTTGAATCTATGCATATTCTATAACTAGGTAAATCTGTGTATTATGTTTCATTCATATATGATTTCTCAAGGAACACATGGATTTATTTTCTTAGAAAGAAATATGAGGTATTTGATAAATTTAAAGAGTTTAAGGATATAGTAGAAAATCAGATAAAGAAGAAAATAAAGGTATTGAGGACAGATAATAGTGGAGAATTCTGTGGAAATGAATTCGAAGAATTATATAAGAAGTGTGGTATAGTAAGGAAAAATACTACTCCATACACACCTCGACAAAATGGATTTGTAGAAAAGATGAACATGACACTTATGGAAAAAAAAAGAGCATTCTTAGTGGTGCCGAGTTAGGACAAGAATTTTGGGTAGAGGCAGTGGGTACAACATGTTACCTGGTCAATCAATCACCCTCATCAGCGTTGGATGATAAAACTCCATAGGAGGCATGGACAAGTAAGAAAACCTCTCTTTAACATCTCATAGTGTTTGGTTGTGTTGCTTATGTACACGTTCCAAAGGAAAATAGGAGTAAGATGGATAATAAAGCTGAAAAGTGTATCTTTATGGGTTATAAAGATGGTGTGAAAGGTTATAATCCTTGGAACTCAGAAACTAAGAATTATGTTTACAATCAGGATGTTGTTTTTAGAGAGGCGAAATATGTTTCCAAATAGGAATTCCTACCAAGGCAAGAAGAACCTAAGAAAATAGATTTTGAGTTGGATGATGAAAAATATGAATCAACTGAAGAAGATGAAGAGGAAGAAGAAGAACCCTATACCCCAGTATTGAGGATATCAGTGAGGGAAATAAGGAAACCAGAAAGGTATAGTCCACTTGATTTTTGTTCTAATTTTTCTTTATCTATTATTGATGATGATCCCAAAACCGTCAGGGAAGCAATGAATTTAGAGGATAGTAAACTCTGAAAGAAGGACATAGTTGAAGAAGAGGATGCCTTAGATAAGAATGAGGCATGGGATCTAGTTGAGTTTCCAGTTGGAAGAAAATATTTTGGTAGAAAATGGTTTTTTAGGAAGATGTTTAATGCAGAAGGAAAAGTGGAGAAATACAAATCTCGATTAGTAGCAAAAGGTTATCCTAGGTAGAGGGAATTAACTTTGGTGAGATTTTTTCTCCTGTTTCCAAGTTAACTTCTATTAGATTTCTTTTATCTATTGATGCTTATTTTGATCTTGAAGTGGAACATATGGATGTGAAGACAAAATTCCTACACGGGGATCTGGAAGAATAAATCTACCTGAAGTAGCAGAAGGATTTGTAGTGATGGGAAAGAAAGAGTTGGTCTATAAGCTAGAGAAGTCACTATATGGTCTGAAGAATCACCTAGGATGTGGTACCAAAAGTTTGACCCATATATCCTTGGATTGGGATTTGTGAGAAGCAGGGATGATCACTATGTATATTCCAAGAAGGTTGGTAATCACTTCATTTATGTAGTGTTTTATGTTGATGACATGTTGCTGGTAGGAAATAACATGGATGTTATCAGGAGGTGAAATCATAGCTATCCTCTAAATTTGACATGAAGGATCTCGGTGTTGCTAAATTCATTCTGGGAATGGAGATTAAAAGAGATCATGAAAAAATGAAACTCTGGTTGAATTAGAGAAAATAAGTTGAGATGATATTGCAGAGGTTTAATATGCATGGAAGTAAACCGATCAAGGTTCCTATTCCTATAGGTGTAAATTTATCTGCAGATCAGTGTCCTAAGTGACATGAAGAAGAAGAGGATGTGTCCCATGTTCTGTATGCCAATGTAGTTGGAAGTTTGATGTATGAAATGGTCTATACTAGACTGGACATTTCACATGTAGTGGGAGTTTCGAGAAGGTATATTTCAAAACCAAAGAAGGAGCATTGGAAAAAAATGAAGAGGGTCTTCAAGTATTTGCATGGCACTACCGGTTATGGATTGTGCTACCAAGGAAGACCTAGATTGGATAGAGTGTTGGAAATACATGGGTTTGTTGATGCAGACTGGGATGGAGATCTGTATCATAGAAGATCTACAAGTGGGTATGTGTTTAACCTATTTGGAGGAGAAATCAGTTGGATGAGCAAAAGACAGGTTGTAGTGGCACTCTCAACTACATAAGCATAATACATGGCAGCCACTCATGCAAGAAAGGAAGAAGTATGGTTACAGAGAGTGTGTTCAAGTATTGGGTTGGTACAACAAGCAACGATATTAGATTGTGACAGTCAGAGTGAAATCTTCCTGGAAAAGAACCCTGCTTGTCATTCGAAGACAAAGCATATTGATGTTCAATATCACGTTGTGAGAGACATGGTTGAAGAAAAGAAGGTGTTGCTGGAAAAGATTGACACTTTGAAGAATGTTGCATATTCATTAACAAATTCTGTGAACAATGAGCATTTATTCCTTGCATTGTTGAATATGTAATCTTGTCAACCCCTGTATGCAAAGAAAAAAACAAGTGGGAGAATGTTGGGTATGTGTTATATTTTTTGCATGTGTGTGTGTGGGCGCGTTAGATTCAACAACTGCTTATGACGATCCCAACTTACTTCTCTCTATGTCTTGTGCACTAGGCACTTTCTTGGGGGTCCCAGGGGGGGTAGGTTTGGCTCCCCCTAGTTACACGCAGTGTTCGGGGCAAGACCCCGATTTTGTTTTTGGGCGGGTTTTGCTATTTTAGCGGATTTTTCTATTTTTATCATTTTTCTAAATTAATCCCAGATTAATGGATTAGAGTTTTGGTAGCTACAAAATACCTAAAATATTGTATATATTGTATGGTGAATGGTGAAACTAATACAATGAAGAGTTGAAAGGTGTGACACCAAGGAAGGTTGGTTTTCTCTTGGTTAAGGATTTCCAGTGTAAATCTTTGTGTACTATGTGTATGAGCCATTGATTAATTTATGTTTTGCTTAAGAATCTGTATGCATTTCTTTACTTCACAGGTTTAAAAATTACATATGCAACTTGAGGGCCATGCATATAATTCATATATGTGGTATAAAATTATCACTAAGGTGTGCTTCTATAGATGGAACACATTAAAAATGACTTCTTTAAAATATTTCAAGATGTGACCGAGAAATATTTTTTTGCAAAATTCACTAGATTACAATAAAAGGGTGATGTGGAGGAGTACACTTGTGAGTGGGAATCTTTAGCAACATGGGTACTGGAGTTGAAAAATGATCAATGAATCCTGACATATGTGCATGGGATAAAACCATACGTTAAGATGAATTAGAGTTACACAATATATCAACCTTGGATAAGGCCAAGCATAAGGAAAACATTATTGAAGACAAATTTAAAAAGTATATGATCTGAAATACCGTCTTAAACATAGACCCAAAAATCAAGTACCATCCACCAGATTTGAGGGAGGGAGAAAACTCAGTTTGGAGGCCCAAAGAAAAAAGGAAGGAAAATGTAGATTATGTGGATACAAATGGGAACTGGGACATAAGTGCCAAACCCAAAAATCATATAGGTATGAGGCTAATAATGACTCTGAATCCTCTAGTAACATATCTAAGGATGAAGAAAAAAGGAAATTAAAAAAGTGTCATAGATGCGGTGAAAGTTGGTCTCCTGGCAATAGATGTGCACCCAAACACATATATCACTTCAAAATTATAAATGGGACAGAAGTGAAGGTTTCCATTGAAGAATACTTGTTGGACACTAACGCAGAGGAAAAATCACCAAAGGTTTCATTTGCCTCAATCATGTGCATAAAACAAACTAATAAGGAATATAAGTCAGAGGTTTTAGTTGATGAAGAAAAATCACATAGAGAAAATTATACTCCACCTCATATGATAAGAAGGGTTTCTACCCACAACAACCCCAATGGGAAACCAATGATTTTGTTTGAATAAATTACCAAAAAAATGAAACCAAATACCCTTAAGCTCAAACTAAGCCTTAAGGAAAAAGAGATCACAATATTATTAGAATCGACAAGCACCCACAATTTCGTGGACATTAATATCGCAAAAAAAAACAATATCTTTGTATACCCTATCAAGGATATCACTGTTGCAAATGTTTATGGTCAACCAATCGAAGGATTTGGACAATTCCATAAATTTTCGACACATCCACAAAATTTGGAACTACAAATCAAATATTACGCTCTACCCCTTTTTGTAATGGACATGGTGTTGGGAGTCGAATGGTTGATGTAACTCAAAACCTACGCCACAAATATTCCATAAAGATTCATGGAATTCAAATGGAAGGGAAATAATTACAAATTATATGGTTTAGGAAACCAAAATATTCCACGAAAATAACTTACAAATCCCATGCTTCTGTTGCCAACCGGTCTACCAAATAATCACAAACAAATATAGAATCAAAGTGGAAGTTTGTAGGGAAAGACAAACTCGTGTAAAGATTTCTTTGAGGAAAAATTAAAATTAAAGAGGGAGGAAATTTTATAAACATAAATCCTAAAGTATAATAAATAATATAATATTAAGTTAGAAAATAAGAATAAGAATACATAATTTAATAATAACTAAAATTCATGATTATTTGTAAAAGGGTGTTTCAACAATATTTATAACCAAGCCCCCTTAATGTAAAAGGAATAGTATATTAATAAGTGTGTGCTTCATATACCTCTGTAGCTAGAGCTATGAATGGAAAGGTTGTACATATATAGGAAAAGTGATAAAAAAAGGCCCCCACTTCTACAAGAAGATCCCAACAAACTAGATCTACAAACCAGATGGTAAGAAAAAATCGAAAACTACAAAATGGAGAAAGATTAGTCATATATTGCAAAAAAAACCTCGTTTCCTCTATTGATAAAAGGAACTAGTAGTAGAGGACACATGATGTAGAGAGAGAGAGAGAGAGAGAGAGAGAGAGAGAGAGAGAGAGAGAGAGAGAGAAAGAACACAATGTAAATTGATGTCGTACAATGCATTTTTAAGCCAAGTCGATGTTGTATAGACTTGGTCGTATGCACAAAAAGGAAAATCACTACTAAAACCTTCATATCTAAGTGAAGTCGCTAAAAAAAAGCCTCAGATCTAAGTTAAATTGTTGTTAAAAATGAGGATCTGGGTTAAATTACTAATAAAATCCTTGGATCTTCTCTACAACAAGAAAATTGCCCCCCAACAATTAAATCTACCCTTTGATAAGAAAATTGGCCATCCTAGGAGACAAATCATCCCTTTCAGCAAAACAATCACCCTTCTCAAGTAAGAACATGTACATATGCTACATATTGAAGAACAAATGAACCTCTTATAAGAAAATCAGTGGTCATATAACCGAGAAATGAGCCCCCACCGAGAAATTTACTCTTAAACAACATAATGACTTCTCAAACAATTAGATATGTGAAAAATGAAGAAAAAATCATCCTGCAGAGAGAATGAATGAGGTCATACGACTAGAAGTATGATCTGTATGACTATGGAGAGGCGAGCAGGGAGGCTAGTTGGCTAGGAGATAGAAAACTAAAGGCTTGAAAAACAAATTCACCCAAAAATTCCTATCAGATCAAAATTTATTAGATTCAAAAGAAAACATAGGTTGCAGGTGTTGAGAGAACATCAATTGTATGCCAAATACAACAAATGTGATTTCTTCCAAAAACAAATCCAATATTTGGGTCATGTAATCTCAGAATATGGAGTGGCAATAGACCAAGAGAAGATTAATTCCACCATGGATTGGTCAACCCCTAGAAATGTGTCTAAGGTGAGGTCATTTATGGGATTATTTGGATATTACAGAAGGTTTATTAAGGGGTTTTACAAATCGGCCACCCAATGACTTGCAAAGAAAGAGAGTGAAGTTTTAAAAAATGCCCCTGTCTTAAAAATTGCAGATCCTGAGAAATATTTCCTAGTTTGTATAGATTCTTGTAAATAAGGACTTGGTGGAGTCCTCATGCAAGAAGGACAGGTCGTCTACTATGAATCAAGAAAGTTGAAATAACATGAGTGGTGTTATGTTACTCATGAATTACAATTGGCAACCATTGTGGATGCCCTTATTAATGTTTAGATTGGTCAAGATCCAAACAACAACCTGATGAGGATATGAATCCCCCTTTCATTTTGATAGAGGTGGTTCTCCTCTTTGGATGAAAGATACATCCTGATACTTGGAATATTAAAATGGGGATACTTAAAGGAAACCCTAATATTCAATGCTCAACAAATACAAAATATTACTGATTGAAAAATAGTATATTCACAAAGAGAATTCCTGAAAAAAGGACTAGAAATATTTTAAACACTATAATACAATATATGCAAAATATTGTATAGAAATAAAATTATTATATGAAAAATAATACAATTCTCACATCCATCAAAGTATAAAAATTTTGATCACATTCATAAGAAGGAAATACACAAGTACACAATTTAGAGAATTTTAAAAGAGTATTTCATTCATAATAAGAGAAAATATGATATGTGCACTTCAAACATCCCATGCTCAATAAATTAGAGTTCAACAAGTAATTGAAATTACACCCCAAAGTAGTTCTCTTGGGAGTTCAAAAATAATACTCTTAACAATTTGTTTTACAATAAATAAAATAGCGTTCATCTAAATGGATTGGGATGGGGCTCCCATGGACCATAAAAACAAAGTGGAACATGGTTGAACTTGAAAAGAAGAAAGAAGGAGAAAGAATAAGATGATCATAAATCGGTTAAGTTTTCTCAATAAGGACAAGGCACAACTAGATGATTCCTGAACAAAAAGAGAACAAGAATAGGGAAATGATGAAAGATGTCATCAATTTACTCACTATGATGGATTTATCTCTTGCTTTATCCATTGGTTGATGTTCCTTTTGTAAACAGTTCAAGAAATTAGAAATAGGTTATTTTTTCTCAATAAAGACAAGACACAATTGTATGATTTATGAACGAGAAGAGAAATATAATAGGGAAATTATGAAAGATGTGATAAGTTTACTCACTATGATGGTTTTCTCTTCCTCTCTATATGTTGTCCTATGTTCCTTTTGTATTCTCCTTTGCTAGGATTCTTTAACCCTTTGTGACTCCCATTTCTTGATCTATTTATGTTATTTTTATTAAATCTTTCTTTAACCAATTTTCAATATAATCCCTCATTTGTGTGATAGTTACCTATTGCCTTACTCTTATTGAAATAATGAATCCTGTATTTCTCGGTAGTCAATTGAAATTTCATGCAATGTGTCTTCTATGTTTTCATTCTTGTTTACATAATTGACTAACCAACTTTCTACTTCAAACTATGAATACTTTGTTAAACTCATGAATCTCTCAATCGATGCATATTTCAAAATATAATTTCTTTTCAAAATGCTCCTTAGTCATAAATATAGAATTTAAAATTATCTTTGGGTCATCAACTTCTCCAATTGTTTAATCTAGATTAAACTCAACTATTTTAGATACAATTCTCCCTATTTTACACTTAAATTATCAAGATCGACCAATATTTATTTTAAACATTTAATTATTTTAGTGCAACATGCCCTTAGGTGTTTAATGTAGACAGGGGAGGGTAAGTATTCTTGTTTTATTTATAACTCACTCATATTTGAGACTTTCATTAAAAAGGTAGTAACAACTCCATTATAAAATTCCTCATACTTTTCTAGGTCGGTCTGTAGGTATTGTCTCAGGTTTGTCATCCTTGATCCTAAAGAAATGAAATTGTTTTCCAGTTCCCAAGTATCGAGGACTAGAGACATTATTTTGTTATTATTTTATCCAACATATATTTTGACTACAACATGTAAGATTGACGTGCCTCTCAATATTCAACTGGATTCTGGTGTTCCGTCAAAGCTCTTCCAAGGATACATTGTACCAATTTGGATGGAAAATATGGGTGGAGGAATCATATCACTCTCTAGCTGTTTAATTCTATCTTTCAAGGTTGAATTTTCATTCTCGATTTCATCAAAAAAAACTTTAATGGATTCCCCTGTAATTTCATGGATCCATACAATTTTAGAAGATGGGACCCCATTGAGATCAAATTCTGAACTAGATTTTCCTTGAAATTTTTTTTTGAATGAACTTTTTCAAAGACCAATTTCTTTGTAGTATTGTAAAATAGATCACTCTGGAAAGTCAAGGACTCTTTTTCAAAGAATATTGGTTCTTGCATTTCCAATTCTACTACAACTTGTCTTATTTCTTGCACTCTTTGTTCTTCGTTAGGGAATTATATGTCAATATTTTCATCTAGGTCCATGTCTTCAAGAGAGATTTCATCTTCAAGTTTGACCTCATTTGTTCCTTCCTTATTTACCTTTATTTTTCTTTTACTGGTTACTGGAATCTTATGGGGTCTTTCAAGACTTCGCTTGGGAGGGTTATCGTCACCTCCATCATCAGAGTTGTCCATTGAAGACTTATTTTGTTTATGTGTTTTTGATTTAGAAATTGGTTTTGGTTGGTTGTTTTTATGAGATACATTAGGAGAAAGAGTACTACATTCATTAACAACTCTTCCCCATTGTTTATACTAATTAGTAGTGATAATAATAGTCTCAATTTCCTCTTGTTTATTTTCAACAAACATTGATAGAGGGTCCTTGATTTCACCTTCTTCTTATTAGAATAGAAATGAATTTGAAAGTGAAACACTAAAGAAGATAAATTTGATAAGATCCATAAACTGTTGGATTACTCAGAGGGGAGGTGAATTAGTAATAGATAAATTTAATCCTTTTTCACTATAAAATGCAATTGTTATATCAATGTAGCATTATTATCCAATAGTTACAGAGTAAATAAACAAAGAACAAATGAGAAATCACACACATACACAGTACACCAATGTTTTACATGGAAACCCAAAGCGGGAGAAAATCACAGAAATGTTTTTCTTATATGTATTTAAGAATTACATTCATTGGAAGCACCAACTTCCTTTGTTTTCTAGCTACAAATGTAAGGTGGCTCCAACCCCCTAGTTTCTCAAGATACAACCTGATGGAAGCTCCAACCCCCTAGTTTCTCAAGATACAACCTGATGGAAGCTCCAACTCCACAATTCTCTATCTACAACCAGAAGGAGGCTACAACCCCCTATGTTCTCCGGCTAAAACCGGATGGTGGATACAACCACCTATCCTTGCCTTGTCCAACCGCCCTGACATAGAAGTAGAATGATGGAACCACTATCACACTATCACTGTGAAATATACTATTGTAAACCTATACCAATCATCCTCCACCAAACAACCTGTACCAATAACCTGAACCATGCATCAAATTGTACCTCAACCTGTAATCAACCTATACCATAAACAAGTGCATCAACCATGCACCAACCTGTACCAAAAAACTTGTAATCAACATGTACCATAAACAAGTGCATCAACCATGCACCAAACTCTATCTCAATCTGTAATCAACCTGTACCATAAAAAAGTGCATCAACCATGCACCAACCTGTACCAAACAACTTGTAATCAACCTGTACCATAAACAAGTGCATCAACCATGCACCAACCTATACCTCAACTTGTACCATGAACAAGTGCATCAACCATGCACCAAACCTGTAAAAATAAAATATCACAACAACCTGTCCAAACAACCTATCACAACAAACTATCTCATCAATATTATAAACCAAATGATATCTACTCACCAAGAAAACTCTCAAAGATGTGAATCAACCAAGCATAACAAAACAACTCATAATCATCACCAAGATCAATATGTTCTTCTAATGATATACCAATACAAGTACGTTACATCATCCATAAACCATGTTTCAACAATACTACTAACAAGTGCCTCCAACCATGTACCAAGTATGTACCAATCATGTATCAACTACTCATCAACTATGACTCATCAAGATGTACCAACATCATCAACTATACACCGCATGTATGTGCCAACTCATCAACTACTTGTCTCAACCATGTACCCAACATGTGCCTCAACCAAAAGCCCTCATCAATTTCATCATCTAAATCTGATTTGTAACACTGTAATAGACCTGGTGTATAAGATCACATACCTTCAAACCTTCCTTAACTTTAACAACAAGAGACTAGCATTTTCATCAAACTTTACTTTATTCTCACAAGACTAATTTTGGATTAGTCAACAACCCTAACTTGAAATAGTCATAACTATGTACCCATAATGAATAAAGATCTAAAAATGGTATACAATGTTCTTCAATGTCTTTAATGCAATTCCTCCAGACTTCACTACTTGGAACTTCTCAGAAAATGAGTTATAGAAAAAATGGCATACCTTGTTGAATTTTGGCTTATTCTAGAGAGCAAGCTTGTAGAGTGTGCCCTGCATGGAATATTTGTTGTGTGGATATGCAAATTGTACAAATAATAATAAATACTTTAATATAACCAATACATTTGGTCTTACTAAATTTGGATCTGTTATGAAGAAGTTATGACGTTTTTACCTGAAACACCTGGTTTAGACTAGTTTTAGGACTAGCCACAAACCCTATTTTCCATGGCGTGTAACTCCAAAAATACAACGACCCACAAGCTGAAATTTGTATCACAGCTACTTGGATATGTTTCCTCAATGGCCTCCCAATTTCACAGTCTAAATCATTCTAGAAAACAAATTATTGCAAAAATGGTGAGATGGCCTGTAAATAACATACCTTAGAAAGCATCATCAAAAGAATTTATCCTCCCTTGAATTTCGGCCTTCTTTACTTCACCTTCCCTTTGAGGCATTACATGATGTTACACATACCAATGGAAATGAAATGGCATGTACTATCCATCTAGAATAGTATTTTCTGCATATCTATCAAAACTCATACCATTATCCATCAAGCAAACTTGGGTCTATTACCCAAACCTAGGTTCTCCAACTTCTCATGGCCATAACTCTCTAACCGTGAGGAGTTATGTGACGTTACACATACCACCATAAATGGAATGATATGTACTATCCATATAAAATAGTATTACCTTCAAATATATTAAAACTAATACCATTGTACATGAAACAACCTTGGGTCCATTACCCAAACCTTTGTGCTCCCGAAATTCACTACCAGACTTTATCCAAGGGTTGAAATCAATCACTAAGGGTTGAAATAAATATATAATATCACTCTCCAATGGTTGACATCAATGAAAACAAAAAATCCATACCAATTTTCCATCAACCTAAGCCAATTGTCTAACAATCTCCCCCTTTGGCATTGATGGCAACACCAACATTGATGGCAACACTTAGTCATGATAACATTCATGTTTATACTCCTCATCAATGTTTCTATCTCTCCCCCTTTGAAATCAATGGAAAAGGGTATCTCCCTTTGGGGTTGCTCCCCCTGAATGAACTCTCCTTGGGGATACTCCCCCTGTCTACATGCCTCTGTGCTCTCTCTTCAAGAATTTCTATCCTACATCTGATAAATATCTCCCCCTTTGTCATCAATGGAAAAGGTATGTTTCCATCCAAGGTTGCTCCCCCTAACTAAACTGTCCTTGGGGATACTCCCCCTGACTGAACTCTTCCTAAAATTGATACCCCAACCTGAACTGTCCTCTTTATGGTGCTTGCTCGTGTAAATCTAATACATATAAGATAAGCATTCAAAAGCATTCATTTTGGAGTAGAAATTACTTTTAGTCTCTGGATAAAATACTCAAAGGCTTCCCTTGGAAGCGGTTTTGTAAAGATGTATGCCACTTGTTCTTTTGTGCCCACATATTTAACTCTGATGTTCTTCTTTGCAACCTATTCCCGTAGAAAGTGATACTTTATTGGAATGTGTTTATTCTTGGAGTGCATCATCGAGTTCTTTGAGATACTGATGGAGATTTTATTATCACAATAGATTAGAATGGGCTCATCATACTCAACCTGTATATATAATTATAACAATTCTCCACTAGTGCTTCATCGATCATCAATGCAACCTGCCCAATCTGCATCTATGTAGCCAATAAGTGATAGATCTTTTCCTTTTGGATACCATAATCCAAACTTTTTTATTCCTTTGAGATATATGAAAATCCTCTTTACTGCTAAGACATGCGATTCATTTGGTGCTTCTTGAAATTGTGCTACCTGTCCAACATCCTACATTATATCTGGTCTATATGTTGTCACATATAGTGAGCTACCAGTCATTCACTTGTATTGCCTTTGTTCCGTAGACTTTGAATCATTGTTTCTCAACTTGCAACTCATTTTAATAAGAGTCGTAATTGTTTTGCAATCTTCCATTCTAAACCTCTTTATCATTTCTCTGATATACTTAGTTTGAGAAATAAAATTCCTTGGTTTCTTTGACATATCTGAAGACCCAGAAAAAAGGATATCTCTCCAATTAACGGTATTTCAAATTCATTTTTCATATCCTTTGCAAATTTTTGGCTTAACCTGTCATTAGTACTTCCAAAAACAATATCATCAACATAAATTTCAATTAATAAAATACTACCTTGAGTTACCTTGATGTAGATGTTGATGTCTATGCTTCCTTTCCATAGTTCATAGGGAGTTTTGTCATTGTTGTTTCTGAGCATTACTCTGTTTTGAATGTGAACTGTTTTATGCACTACATGTGTCCAAAAAAATATCTATCAATTTGGAATCCATTAGCATTGTTCAATCCATTTCTTGTGTAGTTATCATCCATTATGATAATGTTCCTTTGTCTCTGAACCAATCTATGAATCCATTTTCATTCATACTGTCCAAGACTCTACTTGCGCAATTGTCCATAATGCTGACCCATTTATCATTATACTATCATGAAGTCTTGATTAATCCATCAAATTGTACTTCTACTAACTGGCAGCTCTGGATCTGTCTTCTCAAACTCTGCAAGCTACTCGAAGGATGGTTCTTTGGTCTGTCATAGTTATCGCATAGACTCCCCCTGTCTAATATTCATATTACCTGGGAGTCTCTAAGACAGATGGCTCAAAACAATTCCTGCTCTGATGTGTAGTCATCATCATCTTCATTGGTAGATTCATCATCATCTTCAATGATAGATTCACCATCGCCCTGAGATCTGACTTCTTTTTTTCTGTCTATGGATTCATCTTTCACTACAATTCCTGAAAATACAATCTCTTGAACATGTTCCTTATTTACATGTCCTTATTTTCTTTCAGTTATTTTCCAAACCTTTATGTATCTGACATCTTTCTTTTTCTCTATAGAATTTTCTTCATCTCGTTTTATTGCCAATATTGCGATCTCTAGGACCTGGTCTTTGTTCACTTGTTCTTTTTGTTTTCTTATCCATACTTTATTATATCTGATATCAGTGTTCTCTTTCATGGAAGTATCGATCATGATTCTACAATCACTAGCTATGTGTCCATAGTTATGACATTTGTAACATTCAATGTTACATGGGGCCACATATTCACTTATTTCTTGAACATTTCTTTTATAATCCTTGCAATCTGCAACCTTATGTCCAAAATTAGTACAATAAAAACAATTACCATAAAGGAAATTTGCATACCTGGGAGTGGATGATCTTCTTTATGGTGTAGTCCTTCTGAATTTCCGCCTTCACTAATCATGATCATGATTGAAGGTTCTTTGTGTCTTGAACATGAATGTTCTTCTTGAAGATGTATATTCAATAGTTTTCTTAGATTCTGGTTGACCATGATTCCTTCCTTTTAATACTTATGCATAACTCTTTCTATTTTCTTCATTCTTCTTTTCTAGAAACCTTGAGTGCTTCTATTCA
This sequence comes from Picea engelmannii, assembly GCA_009831015.1. NCBI lineage: Eukaryota > Viridiplantae > Streptophyta > Pinopsida > Pinales > Pinaceae > Picea > Picea engelmannii. The sequence continues at coordinate 15,625 of ML837057.1, read as the reverse complement.
TTCTCTATAACTAATGTTGATGTTTCTATTTCTTCAACGTTCTTGTTGAGCTTGACGATTTTACTTCTCAATGTGACAACTTCTTCTTCAAGCTTCTTAACCTCTTCTTCTTTCTTCATTATCTAAGACTTCATGACTTCTTCTGTTCTTTTCACTTCTTCAAGCTGAATTTTTAATGTGATTATTTCTTCTTCAAGTCCTTTCTCTTGTTGATCAAACTGTGCCTCAAGATGGTTTAGATTGTTAGTTCTTTCCTTAAGATGATCTTTCAATATCTTCTCTCTGATTTCGGCTTCTTCCTTCTGTGCTTCTATGTTGGATTCCAAATACTTCTTTTGATATTCAAGATTTTATTCGATCTTTCTGGCTTCTTCTAGTTGTTCTTAAGTTCTCGATGACTTGTTGGGCTTCTTAAAAAATGTGAACACTTTCCTTTTGTTTGATCAATTATTTCTTGAGTGACTTATTTTCTTCTCTTAATTCATCTAAAGCACTAATAAATTCTTCTTCATAAATGTCTTCCTTTTCAACTAGTTTTTCTATCTCATTTCCTTCATGGCATTCTATTTCAATATGTCCATGTTTTTCAAAATTAAATCAAAACAACATACCTATGGTGATTATGTACTCTTCATCTTCTAATTCTGTTTGACATGGTGAACACAATTCTTCTTGATCTGTATCTGCATCTTCTTTGGAATTTTTTGAATCTATGATGGGTGAAGAATATATGCCATGTAACTTATCCCAAATTTCTTTGGATGATGAACATTTACCAACATTTTCTCTTACTGGATTAGGTAATCCTTCCCAGATGAAATCTGTTTCTATTTTGTTATTCTTCTTCAATTCCTTCTTAGCTGTAGTCTTTGCCCTTTTTGAACTATCATATCATGTAACAACTGATAGTCAAATATAATGTCCCTATGCCTGTAAATATATTTTCTTCCTTATGCTCCACATATCATACTTAAGACCATTATGACCATTAAACATTGGTTCTCCATTCTCAGAATAATCCATGATCTCCTTCCAGTGGTTAAATTGTTTCCTGAAGGAACCAGATCTGATTCCACTTGTTGGATTACTGAGATGGGGGTGAATAAGTAATAGGGAAATTTAATCCCTTTTCACCATAAAATTCAAGTGTTATATCAATATAGCATTATCATCCAATAGTTACAGAGTAAATAAACAATGAACAAATGAGAAATCACACACATACACAGTACACCAATGTTTTATGTGGAAACCAAAAGTGGGAGAAAACCACATAATGTTTTTTCTTATATGTCTTTTAGAATTACATTCATTAGAAGCACCAACTTCCTTTGTTTTCCAGCTGCAACTAGAAGGAGGCTCCAACCCCCTAGTTTCTCAGGATATAACCTGAGGGAAGCTCCAACTCCCTAATTCTCTGGATACAACCAAAAGGAGGCTACAACCCCCTTATGTTCTTTGTCGACAACCGGAAGGTGGATACAACCACCTGTTCTTGCCCCATCCAACCGCCTTGACGTAGAAGTAGAATGATGGAACCATTGTCACACTATCACTATGAAATATACTACTGTAAACTTGTACCAATAAACCTACACCAAACAACCTGTACCAATAACCTGAACCATGCATCAACCTGTACCTCAACCTGTAATCAACATGTACCATAAAAAAGTTCATCAACCATGCACCAACCTGTACCAAACAACTTGTAATCAACCTGTACCATAAACAAGTGCATCAACCATGCACCAACCTGTACCTCAACCTGTAATCAACCTGTACCATAAAAAAGTGCATAAACCATGCACCAACCTATACCAAACAACCTGTAATCAACCTGTACCATAAACAAGTGCATCAGCCATGCACCAACCTATACCTCAACCTGTACCATGAACAAGTGCATCAACCATGCACCAAACCTGTACAAATAACATGTCACACCATCCTATCAAAATAACCTATCAAAACAACCTGTATCATCAATTTTATCAACCAAATCAGATCTACTCACCAAGATAAATCACCAAGAAAACTCTCAAAGATGTGCATCAACCAAGCATAACACAACAACTCATAATCATCACGAAGATCAATATGTGCTTCTAATGATATACCAATACAAGTATGTTACATCATCTATAAAGAATGTGTCAACAATACTACTAAAAAGTGCCTCCAACGATGTACCAAGTATGTACCAATCATGTATCAACTACTCATCAACTATGAATCATCAATATGTACCAACATCATCAACTATACACCTCATGTATGTGCCAACTCATCAACTACTTGTCTCAACCATGTACCCAATATGTACCTCAACCAAAATACCTCATCAATTTCATCATCCAAATCTGTTTTTTAACTCTGTAATAGACTCGGTGTATAATATCACATACTTGCAAACCTTCCTTAACTTTAACAACAAGAGACTAGCATTTTCTTCAAACTTTACTTTAGTCTCACGTGACTAATTTTGGATTAGTCAACAACCCTAACTTGAAATAATCATAACTATGTACCTGTAATGAATAAAGATATAAAAATAGTACACAATGTTCTTCAGTTTAGTTTATGCAATTCCACCAGACTTCACTACTTGTAACCTCTCAGAAAAGGAGTTATAGCAAAAATGACATACGTTGTTGAATTTTGTCTTATTCTAGAGAGTGAACTTGTAGAGCGTCCCCCACACGGTATAATTGTTGTATGGATCTGAAAATTGTACAAAGAATACTAAATACTGTATCCTAACCAATACATTTTGTCTTACTTAATTTGGATTTTTTATGAAGAAGTTATGACGTTTTTACCCGAAACACTTGTTTTAGACTAGTTTAAGGACTAGCCGCAAAACCTATTTTCCACATCGTGTAACTCCAAAAATAAAATGACCCAAAAGATGAAACTTGTATCACAACTACTTGGATATGTTTCCTCAATGGAATCCCATGTTCACAGTTCGAATCATTCTATAAAAAAATTTATTACAAAAATGGTGACATGACCTGTAAATAACATACCTTAGAAAGCATCATCAAAAGAATTTATCTTCCCTTGAATTTCGGCCTTCTTTACTTCACCTTCCCTCTAAAATTTGGCTTAGATATCCTTTGGTTACCTCATTCAAATGTATATATTCAATATGCTCAAGTTTGGTTAAAATGAGAGAGCCTTGCCTCTTATTTATACTTTCATGTAGCTTCCTCAAGGGGTTACCTTTTAACCATCTTAATCCACTTTCCTTATTTTAGGGTTAAACCAGTTCTAATTTCTCCATTAACTTTATTATTTAAATAACTTATTTTGTATTCACTTTGAATTATAGTACACTCATCACTTCACTCTATTATTTACCTTCTAAAATCTGTTAAACCACTTTGACTACTTTGACCTTTTGGGGCTTCTAGATGACTCATGAGGGTTCTCCAACTTCACATGGCCATAACTCTCTAACTGTGAGGAGTTATGTGACGTTCCACATACCACTGGAAATAGAATGACATGTAATATCCATATAGAATAGTCTTTCCTACAAATCTATCAAAATTCATACCATTATCCATCAAACAAACTTGTGTCCATTACCCAAACCTGGGTTCTCCAACTTCTCATGGCCATAACTCTCTAACCGTGAAGAGTTATGTGATGTTCAACATAACACCGGAAATGGAATGATATGTATTATACATATAGAATAGTATGTCATACAGTTGGCTTAGGTTTATGGATAGTTGGTATTTATTGTTGGTTATCATTGATGTCAACCATTGGAGAGTGATATTGTATAGTGATGTCAACCCTTAGTGATTGATGTCAACCCTTGGATAAATTACAGTAGTGAATTCTGGTAGCACAAAGGCTTGGGTAATGGACCCAAGGTTGTTTCATGTATAATGATATGAGTTTTAATATCTTTGGAGGTAATAATATTCTATATATATAGTACATGTCATTCTATTTCTGGTGGTATGTGGAACGTCACATAACTCCTCACGGTTAGAGAGTTATGGCCACGAGAAGTTGGAGAACCCAGGTTTGGGTAATGGACCCACGTTTGTTTGATGGATAACGATATGATTTTTGATATATTTGAAGGTAATACTATTCTATATGGATATTACATGTCATTCCATTCCTGGTGGTATGTGGAACGTCACATAACTCTTCACGGTTTGAGAGTTATGGCCTTACGAAGTTGGAGGATCCTCATATGTCATCTAGAAGCCCCAAAAGGTCAAAGTAGTCAAAGTGGTTTAAGATATTTTAGAAGACAATTATGAAGAATAATTGATTAGTGCTTTAGATGAACTAAGAAAACAAAACAATTTACTCAAGAAAGAATTTATGAAACAAAAGGAAAGTGTTCACATTTTTTAAGAAGCCCAACAGGTCATCGAGAACTTAAGAACTCAGCTAGAAGAATCCAGAAAGATCGAAGAAAATCTTGAATATCAAAAGCAATGTTTGGAAACCAACATAGTAGCACAGAAGGAAGAAATAGAAATGAGA
>ML837056.1:3192-28153 GCA_009831015.1 Picea engelmannii | reverse complement strand
TTTTTCTCTTTAGTTTTTAAAGTTTTTCTTTATTTTTTTTTAATATAAATTTGCTTTTAAATTTTTGTTTATTTTTTATTAATTTCAATTGTTTTCTTTTCCTTAGTTATTTTAGTTTTTAATTTATAAAAATAAAATAAAATAATATTTTTTTGTTAAATATTCAAAAATAGTGTTATTTAATTACAATTATTTTTTATGTATTGAAGTAAAGGTAAATAATTTGTTAAAAATGACGGTTTCCACTATATTTTAAAAGTATGGAACTATAAATTAATTAAGGAGACACAATTATATGAAAAATCTTAATTTCAAAAAAGTAAATGGTAAAAAATATTTTTAAGATTGAAAGAAGTATGGAAAAATGACTAAAAACACCATTGATTTATTTTTATTTATTTATTATTTTTTTTTTAATTTGAAAATAGATGAAAAATAAGCATTAAAAAAAACATTGTGGAAATATTATGGATCAGAAAATTTAAAATATCAAAATACCACATAAAAAGGGAGGGGGTGCTACGAGGTAAAAAAATGTGACCATTTAAAAAATGAGAACTCGACAAAGTTCTCGTTAAGTTGGTAATATTGTTTACTTCTCAAAGAGGAAAGCATACATTTATCACCTTGTGGATTATCAATAAATGATTCCATTTCTAGAAGTGCTATATTATGATTTTATCTATTTTATTTCCCAAAGTTTGAATTTCTTCATATATTACTCTTAAATATTTTGTATCTTTTATATAAGCTCACTACACATTTTCTCAGGGATAAAACTACGTATAACACATACTCTCACATGGAAGAAGGGATTATTGGTGTCATGGTGTACTAGTACTCAAAAGAAGTAGAAACTTCTATTGATTTGGAGTAGATCGTTATATAAGTTTTCATCTATTTAGTTACTTTTTGGGTGGAAAAATTGGAGCTATTGGATTGTAGGGCTCATTTTAGGGGTAGGTCCAACTTTAGTGATTTGGGGTCTGTTGATGAAAATGAATGGAAATCCTTATACCAACATTTTCAAATCTTGTTGGGCTAAGGAAATATATGCGAGATTATCACCCTGGATTCATAACCTTAACAAAAATATCAATTATCCCTCAAGCAATATGTACTTGGGCCTAATGTTGTTTTACGTGTATGTGTTTTAACAAGAGAAAAGAAGAAAAATGCTTGTATTTAAAATTTATAACAGATTTGAAAAATAATCAAGAAATAAATTTTGAGACATCATTATACAACAAGTGCAAAGATGAGACCAAAATCAGCCAGTGATTTTATTGATTCAATTCCAAATTACAATGAAAAATTTCTTTTCATACCCCATACAAGGGTAAGGACCAAAGTTAGACTTAGAAGTCTAATGTGGAATGTTACATCACACATAGACCACTAATGTATTCAAAGAAAAAGACCAACACTGAGAATACTAGATCAACTAGCCACAAATGTATCACTGTCTTCTCTACAAAATATTTTTAATCAACACTAAAAACTAATTCAAAAATCAAATTACAATTAGCAAACTATCAAAACAAATGATTGACCCTTTGAAGCATGTCAAAAATCTATGCTTTGACTCGATCAACAATCAAGCATGCAAACATCTAGGGAAGAGTGAGGGAAAGGAACCCAAAATCAAACAATTTGCTTTGCCCTTTAACATCTTGAAAACCATATATCACTTATTTCTTCACAAACTGATATTCATCATATACCTTAGAACACCAGAGATGCAATGAAATTGGGAGAGATGAAGAGATTTGTATTGTGTTTGAAGTGAAACAAATGATGAGAAATAGTGGTAAGTTTTTATAAACCATAATACATCTTAAATCACTTTGTCAATTTCAACTTATAGTTTTTGCACTTATTCTCAATAAAAATCAACAATCAAGTTACTTATGCCATACTGTCACTGCATCATATATCTTCTTTCAATCACTGTCAACCATGCATGATAATCACACTATCTTAAAATATTTCTATTTATGCAACAAGAGGAGAATAACATGGAATGAAATCAAAAATGACTTTGGGAACTTAGGAATAATGCATGGAAAGTGAATAATGATGGATTTTGTGCTATATACAAAATATGAACTAATCAATATTTTTTTGACCCCAGAAAAAAACACTTTTATCCATAATATCAAACAACTGTAGTCAATCAAAGGCTTTATGCCAACTTATATCTCTTTTATTAAACAAGTTTTGTGCATTAAAGTTTGATAAATAAATGTATAATCTCTTAAGGAAGGCTTGTATCAAATCCCAATTACATGCAATGACAAACCACAACATGTATTTCTTGATACCCATCATCAATTTTTTAACATAAGTGAGATTCCAAAATTATTTATCATTATGTTGTTTGTCGAATAAAAAATTCCATCAAACCATGTATCATAAAAACTTCCAGAATTGTAATCAATTCAACAAATTTCCATATGTAAATTTCATGACCCAAACAATTATGTGTACAAACATGAACACATAGGTTGATTACCCACCACTTCAATAACATTTCCTTCAACTTATTCAATCGAAGTAAAGAGTGTATATATGACTCGAACTCAAAACCTGATGTGAGGGTTTCCATAATATTTGTGTAAACAATTTATATTCAGGCTCATCAAAAATTTCAAACCCTGTGACTGTATAGTTACTTTGTATATATTTTATAATAGATGAGGGTTAAAAAACATTCAATAGGTTTGACCAATATTTCAATATGACCCTGCTAGCATACATGCATGCATTGACATTCATCATGCTAGCATACATGCATGCATTGACATTCATCAAGCCATGGTTTCTAAACTCAACTCAAAAAATACAGTATCAAGCCAACCATTTTGCATGCAATTTTATGATTACATTGTATCCAAAAAAATCCAAGTTTACTTATATAAATACTCCATGAGGCTTAGGTTCGAACCTGGCATGAAAACTCCATCATAATATTGTGTGTAGGGTTTATATGTTCTGGGTTTGGAGAAATTTAGCAAACATGACTCACTAAAATATCACACGTAGATTCAAACAGTCCAAGTAAGGCTCTATTTCTTAGATAAGATGTGGGTTTGAAACAGTCAAACAAAAAATGCTATAAATTTCCCTTATAACGCCATTATCTCAACGTGCAGGTTTAAACTTCGAAAGATTCAAACCCTTTCTTGGGTGTTGACTCAACTTTGTTGGCTTCAAAAAAGAGATGACTGGAAATGTTCCTTTGAGGGAATTTTATTACAGAGGTCAAAATGTATCAATTCAATGACAGAATCATGCAAATAATTTTTAAGCAAAAAATTAGCTGGGTATAACATATTCACAACAAACTCAACCATACATTTTCGAGTAGGAGCCCAAAGAGTCAACCCCAATTTGAACCATTTAATAAAGTTGTTTTCATAACAAGAACCACATTTTATTGAATGAAAATAAAGGCAAAGAGGAAGTAGAACGATTTGTTCATAGAGATATTCCATACCCAAATGGAGAAATAAAAACACACTAAAAAAACAATCAATATAGAGCCATGATTTTTAAATATTACTGCAAAACAAACATATATTTGATGAAAAAACGAGCTAAAATATACATACCCTATCAAGCGCCTCAAATACTCGTGAAAAATCGGTGAAAACAGTTATAAAAACTACCACGACCGAGCTCTATAGCTAGACTGGTGCCACAATAATACTTGAACAACTCAGAGCAGAAATGAAGTGACAAAAGAAAAATGTGAGGGTGCTAAATGCGAAACACATATTCCAAAGCTCACGTCCTTGTGTATTGGTTTTGCTGTAACAAAATAATTTTTCTGATATACTCTTACAAAATTGTATGGAGGATAGAAAGGGGAATTAGAAAAAACGGAAAGAGCTTTGATCATCAAGTCTTAGAAAAAAATCTATAGGTATAGGTAACTACTACATAAGTAGTATTGCAGACCAAAAATAAAATCATTTGTCTTTGTTGTTTATATATTTTTCAAAACAGATCAATAAAGTTTTGCAGTCACCATGATCTAACATGCAACTTGACTGATCTAGCTTGACCCAAAACTCAAAGGCACGAAAAATCAAAACTAAAAGAGCATCAAATTGAAAATTGAACACACAATTCTTTTTTTGTACAAACAAGAAATAAAATAAGTACATGAAACATTGCGAAACGAAAAATTAAAACAACAACAAGAGAAAAGAGTGTAAACAACAAAGCAACTGACTACAAAATGCATTTGATGCTTGATGCAATAAAAACAACAAAAAAGGAAACAAAGCAACGTTAAAAAATACATTTGTTTATTTATGTATAAGGAGAAGGATGACCATCCATTGAAAATTCAAATAGGGTGAAACATGGCATAAAGTAACACATCCTTAAGGTCCCATGTAAGATCGATGGTTTGGAGGGAATTAGGCGAAGAATTCCAACTGATTGATGCATACAACGCATGAGGGGAACCTTTCATGATCCAAAAGAATTGATTACCATATTTTAAAATATGCCATTCAACAAGATTAACATTAGATCTTGTATTGTCATCCAGATACCTAATTAAGGAATTTTTGAGTTTAGATTTTGGTTGGTAGAAGAAGCAATAAATATAAGGAAATTGATGCAACTTCTTCTCTTTCAGTAGTATCAATGGTAGTTTCCTTGTAGTCATAGAATGTTTCCATGGGATACATTCCATGAAAGAAAAAGAGTCATAGTCAATATCTTCCCCACGTTGAGGCACACCGAAAATATGCTTAGAATCAGAAAGGTAAGGGTAAAATGCCAAACTCATGAATGCAACCACTTGTAAGTAAAAATTAAACCATGTCTTAGTTCCCGCAAGCTGTAAAAAAAACTCATCACTTACTTCCAAGGCACACTCATAACTCCCTACTTTTGAAACTTTGAGTTCTTCATTCGAAAACTCATCATAAATTGGTATTAAATAATCCCCTTCTCTAACTTCATATTCACTAACCAAATGGACATAAAAAATCAGGAAGAAATTAGGACAAGAGGGGTGATCAATAAAATTATTTTTAAAACAAAGAGTCGAGGTTTGAGTATTACATTCATTAAAAAGGAATAAAAACTCGATTTGGATTTCTTCATGGTCATATTCATTTGGCCAAGCAATTATCTCATGCCAATAGGTGTTAGCAGAAAGGTCCTCTATAATGTCTTCAAAATAAAAATCACATGATGCTACATCATCCCCTAAATCCTCGAATTCACTTTCTTTGGAATAGTCATCAGAAAGAGGGATATAGGGAGTAGTGCCATGTAAGTCAAGATGAAGAGAAGAATGTTTGGTAAAATAAAACATAGTCTTGTTTAGAATGAGTTTTGAAAAGAGAGTCATCAAATGGGAAGGCATCAAACAAGACTTCACGATTAGGGATAACATGGGCATATTTAATATAAGAGAAAGATTCCTCACAAACCCCTAAAGTTTTTGATAAAGAATCATGAAGTGAAAAATTATTTTCTTGACTATTCAAGAAGAGATAGGGGCTTTCCTGGTAGGCCTACTTGGACTCTAAGAATAATTTACAAGTCAATTTCTTATGAGAGCCATTGCAAAATTTGCAATGAGGAGGGGTAGGAACAATCTCAGGAAAAAGTTCAAAGTGTTGGGAGATAGGTGGAGAAGGAAAATCAGAAATGAACTTTGTAAAAATCATCTTTCCCACCAAATTTGGATTAGGTTCTATGAACCTATACCATTCTTTTGCATTTCCATGAAGAGAAAGGGGAAAAATGTCATAAGAAGTATAAACATATATGATCCTAACAAATTAAAAAAAATGAATGAACTTGTTAACATGACCGTGAGAAGATTCCCATGGATAAGCTTCAAAAAGAGGACAATAATGCATGGACAAACTAGTAATCGAATCAAAATCCAGTTTATTCATGTTCAGGCAAGGTAAAAAAATACACTGATGCTAAAAAGAAATATGAGCATTAAATAAAAAAATGGAGAAGAACCAATGAACGATTCTTTTCCCAGTATGGTTTCCAAATAAATGTTGATGAAAATGAATGAAATTCCGTATACCAACATTTTCAAATCTTGCTGGGATAAGGTAAGATAAGTAGAATTATCACCCTGGATTTATAGACTTGACAAAAATATCAATTATCCCTCAAGCAATATGTACTTGGGCCTAATGAGGTTTTATGTGTATGTGTTTTAACAAAAGAAAATAAGAAAAACGATTGTATTTAAAATTTATAACCGATTTGAAAAATAATCAAGAAAACAAATATGAGACATCATTATACAAGAAGCCCAAAGATGAGACCAAAACCAACAAGTGATTTTATTGATTCAATTCCAAATTACAACCAAAAATTTCTTTTTATACCCCTGTGAGGGTAAGGACCAAAGTCAGACTTAGAATTCTAAGGTGGAATGTTACATCACACATAGACCATTGATGTTTAAAAAAAAGAAGACCAAGACTGAGAATACTTGATCAACTAGCCACACATGTATCACTGTATTGACTCTGCAAAATAATTCTAATCAACACTGTAAACTAATTCATAAATAAAATTACAATTCACAAACTATCAGAAAAATGATTTACCTTTTTAAGCATGTAAAAAATATATGCTTCTTAGTTCTTTTTCTTGCCACCTTCAATATAAACCTGCTGTCAACAAGAAGGTTAACCCTTATGCAATTTAGAAATGAATGGAATATAAATGAAATCTGACTTCAGAGCAAGATAAAACCTTATGAAAATTCTTCCTCTCTATTCTCTCATGCTTATCCCTTCATCAAGTCTTCTTTTTATTCTTCCAAAAGGTAGTTTTATTAGTTTCAACTACCTTTAGTTGTGTAGTTAACAAATTTTGATTAAGTGGGACATCTTTTAATAAATAATAATAATAATAATAATAATAATAATAAAGGGTTTTAAAAAAATATAACTCGTAGGTGGAGACCCCCTATGTATCTTTAGTGTTTAATTTTTAATATCCCCTTGTACCTCCATAAACTTAATATGCATGACATATCATAAAATAAATGTGCATCCAACAACCCCAAAATAAATAATCATGCCATAAATACACTTGTGAGTCCCAAAATAAGTTAAATATGCCAAAAATAGATAAATACTGTCTGTTGTCCAAAGTATAAGTTTAAATATATCTATAGTCAATTACAAAAAATAAAGAACCTTCAATATATTTTGTCATAATGAAATAAAATATCTTTCACTTTGTTGCTAAATATATTCCCAATTTTGAAGTCATATTTTTTATGGGAGGCTATCCTCCTCTCTTCACTGTTCTGAGATGATGCCATCTTGTGTGTCTGTAAGTCTGCCTTAGCAGTCTTTCTACTTTCATTTGATGATGCGTCATGGTGCATATCACCAAAAGTGATGTTTTTTGCCTCAAGATTTTGGGGAATGGTGTGAGAAGTAACAAAATTGGACGATGGACTATATTTAAGTGAGAAAGAATGCTGCTTTTCTTTACTTGGTTCAGGCTCTTGAGCCAATGCTTTGTGGTTTTCATGTTGTTGAGATGATAGTGTATGTGAGGCCCTTAAGATAAAAGGATGAAATGTCTGCTTAGGTGGAGGAGGTGGTAATGGTAGGGATACAATAGGCCAAGCATTGAAATGAGATTGAATATTATGAACTACTTCATTCCAACCATCATTAGTTGGAATCTCATGTTGGATAGACACATGAGGTTGTACAAGAATTCTAGTGATGCTGGGATGAGGTTGTAATGGATTTTGACATGTGGTGGAGGAGGGTGGAAATGGCCTTGTCCAACTAGATTAAGAAGGCCAATTTGTAGGAGTTGGTTAAACTCCTGAGAATATGCATAAAAATGCATAGAAAGTATAAGTATTTTGTATGTACCCCTCTGCTACCCAACTTGATGTCCTCTGTTCCAATTAACGATTTTTCCTCTGTTAGATCTATTGCTTCCACGATAAAATAATATCATCTAGTTAATCATGAAGACTGGATTTGATCCAGATTATTTTCGGCACGAAATGAGAGTGGGGATATAATAAAGAAACACACAGAGATATCGCAGATATTCAATAATATAACAGAAATGTATCAGAGAAGAAACCATAAACAAAAGTATACATTAATACACGATTTCTATTAATGAAAGAAATGTACAGATACCGTAAAAATACAGAGTGAAAGACTCGCTAGAATGGTGGCAGCTTATCTCTGAGAAGAGATGCGACGACTACTCGCATTCGCAAGAAGATGATTACAATGAGGCTCTGAAGGCCTTTTTACAATAAACAGGAATGCCAAAAACCCTAGACATCCAAAAACCTAACCCTAGGATATGAAGCACCACAAGTCACGTGGGCCCCGTTTGGGTAAGTTAGTACATTAACTTCCCGGGGTCGTAACGTTTGCATACGATCTCCATTTTAGGTGTATGATAGCCTGTTGGAAAGGTATCATCGATGAGATTCATTTTGGGGCCTCAATAATTCCATAGGATATCATAGATAATCTTGATCCTGTAAAAACTTCATTTAGGTCCTCAAAATGGTCCCGGAAGTTAAAACTGCTAAAAATAGTAAATTGCCAAAATTGTCAGAAAACTGTTTTGAGCCAGTTGGAAAAGGTGGGTGGCCACCAATATCCACCTGGATTAGGATTAGTGTATGCATATAACAAAAATTAAATCATCAAATACATTTTTTCATTTAACATAATTAAAAGTGGCTTTGACTCATTCAACAATCAAACATGCAAACATCCAAGGAAGAGTGAGGGAAAGGAACCCAAAATCAAACAATTTTCTCTTCCCTTTAACATCTTCAAAACTATATATCACTTATTTCTTCACAAATCGATATTCATTATATACCTTAGAACACGAGAGATACAAATAAATTGGGATAGATGAAGAGATTTGTGATGTGTGTAAAGTGAAACAAATGACGAGAAAGAGTGGTATGTGTTTATAAACCACAATACATCTTAAATTAGTTTGTCAATTTCATCTCATAGTTTCTGCACTTATGCTCAATAATAATAAACAATCAAGTTACTTATGCCATACTGTCAATGCATCATGTATATGCTTTCAATCATTACCAACCATGCATGCGAATCACAATCTCTTAAAATATTTCTATTTATGCAACATGGGGAAAATAACATGGAATGAAATGAAAGATGACTTTGGGAATTTAGGAATAATGCATGGAAAGTGAATAATGAGGGATTTGGTCTTGCATACAAAATGGGAAATAATCTATGTGATTTTGACCACAACAAAACACTTTTATCCATAATATCAAACTACTGTGGTCAATCAAAGGCTTTATGCAAACTTATATTTCTTTTATTAAACAAGTGTTGTGCACAAAACTTTGATAAATAAATGTATAATCTATTAAGTAGGGATTGTATCAAATCCCAATTCCATGCAATGACAAACCACAACATGTATTTCTTGATACCCATCATCAATCTTTTACATAAGTGAGATTCCAAAATTATTTATCATTTTGTTGACTGTGGAGTAAAACATTCCATCCAACCATGTATCATAAAAACTTCCAGAATCAATTCAAAAAAATTCCATATGTAACTTTCATGACCCAACCAATTATGTGTACAAACATGAACACATAGGTTGAACACCCACCACTTCAATAATTTTCCTTTTCATTATAACAAACTCCAAGTTATTCAATCAGAGTAAAGAGTCTTGATATGACTCGAACTCAAAACCTTGTGTGAGGGTTTCCATAATCTCTATGTAAGCAATTAATATTTGGGCTCATCAAAAATTTCAAACCCCGTGACTGTATAACTTTGTATATATTTTATAATATAGGAGGGTTCAAAACCATTCAATAGGTTTTTATCAATATTTCAATATGAACCTGCTAGCATACATGCATGTATTGACATTCATAAAGCCATGGTTTCTAAACTCAGCTCCAAAAATACAGTATCAAGCCAACCATCTCACCTACAATTTTATAATTACATTGTATCCAACAAATCAAATTTTACTTATATAAATATTCCATGAGGCTCAGCTTTGAAACTGGGTGTGAAAACTCCATCACAATATTGTGTGCATGGTTTATATGTTTTCAGCTTGGCAATATAACAAACACGACTCACTAAAATATTGTAAGCATAGTCAAACAATCGAAGTAAGGTTGCATTTATCAAATAAGATGTGGGTTTTAAAATGTCAAACAAAACATGCTATAAATTTCCCTTATAAAGTCATTATCTCAACATACATGGTTAAACTTCGAAAGATTCAAACCTTTCCTTGGGTGTTGACTCAAATTTGATGGCTTCAAAACATATATGATTCGAAATGTTCCTTTGATGGAATTTTATTACAAACATCAAACTATATCAATTCAATAACAAAGTCATGCAAATAATTTTTACGCAAAAACTTAAGCTAGGTGTAACATATTCAAAACAAACTCATCCATATTTTTTCGAGTAGGAGCCCAAATATTTGACCCCAATTTGAACCATTTAATAAAGTTGTTTCCATAAATAGAACCACAATTTTTTGAATGAAAAGAAAGGCAAAGAGGAAGCAAAACAATTTCTTCACGGAGATATTCCATACCCAAATGGAGAAAGAAAAACACACTAAAAAACCAATCAATACAGAGCCATACTTTTAAAATATTATTGCAAAAAAAACATACATTTGATGAAAAACGAGTTGAAATATACATACCGTATCAAGTGCCTCAAATAGTCATGAAAAAATGGTGCAAATAGTAACAAAAACTACCACGACTAAGATTTGTAGCTAAACTGATGCCACAATAGAACTACAACAACTCAGAGTAGAAATGAAGTGACGAAACGAAAATGTGAGGGTGGTAACCGCAAAACACAGATGCCAAAGCTCACGTCCTTGTGTATTTAATGCAAGGGTAGCTCTCACATCATTTCCATCTAACACATACAAGCAACCCTAACACTCAACTTTCCAACAACATATATGGAAACCAATCATCGGATATAATGCATGCCAAATGAGAAAGGGACCACATGCCAGGTCGAAACATATTGACGACCATCACGACTGTCATCCAAATGACAGATTGAGATTTAAATATAGGGCTTATCACCATTAATAAGAATCAACTCAAATCTGTTAGTTATAGTGCTCAATTAACACGTTACCATAACCCAAATAACCATGAACCTCAGTACTTGTGCAATATATGTACCGTATGTGCCATTGTTGGCTCTTGGGTATGGAAGGAAGCGAAGATTAAGGGAGAAAAGGTGAAACATGAACTGCGCGGAAGGAAGGTTGATTGAGATCAGGTCGAAGTGGTTAAAGAAGAAGAAAAGATGGAGATAAGTAAGAGAAATCAAGCCGTTGGACGAGGAGATTGAGGAAGACAGATCAACAAGGAAGATGGATCGTGGACAACTCAAAAAGCAGAAAAAGCCACTGTTGGATGCTTTGGAGCACCTCGCGGGAAGGAAGGAAAGATAGGCTACCGAAGCCCTGAAAACACGGGTCAAGTTAACCTAGGGTTTTAGACACCTAGGGTTTTGGTATCTAGGGTTTTGACACCTAGCTTTCGGCCTAAGGCTATCAGTGAGTTATTGTAATGTATAAATAAAGGTCAAGAGGACCTGGGATGGGTTGATTGTTTGAGATTTGTTCATTTAGAGTTCGTTGATGTTATGAAGAGCGATTGTTGTTAATGTGAGAGAGAAGTATTGTGATGGGAGAGCACTCTGTATTGTAAGATATTCAGCTGGGTGCGAAGATGAACCCTATGTTAGAATATAGAAGATTGTGCTCATTTTACCATTAATGATACCCTCGTCACCCAACCACAGGCCGAAGCCACCCTTCGAGCACCTTGACCTTGACAAAGAAGAGAATCCTGGTAGCAATCCAATAGCCAAGAGAGGCTAATGCACCAAGCAAGAATAGAACCCAGGCTGATTAGATAATCCCACCTAGAGGCTAGCGCACACCTTCCCAGAAACTTGCGCACAAGCTGCAACTGCACCTGTGCAGATCCAGTTCACTCTGCAACCGTTGAGATGAGAATAATGAGAACTGGTGCCCTGTATTTATAGTAGTCTGGGCAGTTTAACTGGGGCCGACTTCTCCTTTTGGGTATTAATAAATTCATATTAAATATATTTCTGTAGTCGACAACCTATCTAGGGTTTTCTTCATTTCTTTGCTTCCTTCCGGAGTATTCTAATCTCGTCATAGGTCGCAATAGAGGTTCATACCTGAACCTCCCGAATCTACCATAATATTAACACTCCCTCCTAGCTAGGGAGGTATGGTCTTGAGAACAACAAACCATTCAACTGGTAGCAACACGAGCACCATCATTATTATCCAACTGAATAATCTTCTATGACAAATAGTACAATATCAATTGATAGAACACACCTGTGTCTATTCAGGTAGTACGCAACTACTCAAACCATGACACATAGTCAAAAACAATGGAACAAATCCACCACAGTAGTATATCACTACTGTTTAGAGGCAAGAAGTCTCTGGTCCAATATTTCACTCACATCTGTGAGTTCTGAAAGAATATCTACCTCACAAACAATGGAACATATCCACCACAGTAGTTTACATCTACTGTCATATATTCTTCATAACAAACATCTGATAGAAACCTGCATAGAAACAATGTTATGATAAAAATTGAATCATCTTGGCCAATCTTTCACTCACATCTGTGAGATATGAAAGAATATCTGCCCTCAGTATAGAACATCAGAAATGGGATATCCGCCCCATTCTTCTCAAACAAGGAAGAAGGATTGTTTCTGATTTCTTAGCCTGGGCCATTCCTCACCCTGGGCCATTCTTCCTACACTAGTCAAAGTGCACCCTGGATAGAATGTATAAACCCTAAGGAATGTTTGGACCATTCCTCACCCTGGGCCATTCCTCACCCTGGGCCATTCCTCCTACACTAATCAAAGTGCACCCTGGAGAGAATGTACAAACCCTAAGGAATGAATGTCCTGGACCATTCCCCACCCTGGGCCATTCCTCCTACACTAATCAAAGTGCACCTTGGAGAGAATGTACAACCCTAAGGAATTTTTGTTCCTGATTGCTGAGCCTGGACCATTCCCCACACTGGGCCATTCCTCCTACACTAATAAAAGTGCACCTTGGAGATAATTTATAACCCTAAGGAATGACTGTCTGGACCATTTCCTCCATTAACCACAAGAGGAAAAGACTATCCTGCATCAACCTCCAAAACAAACCATTCCTCATGTTAACCACAATGAGAAATCATTGTCCGGTGAGACGGGCCAGTCTTCTTGAGTAACCCTCAAGAAGAGAGACTGCCCTAGACCACTCCCCATGTTAATCACAATGGGAAGTCGCTGTCTATGATACATCAACAATCAAAATACCTCCCATGTTAACCACAATGGGAAGTCACTATCCGTCAGAAATCTCAATCCACTTTCCGAACAAGAAAGAATCTGTCCAATCTAGACTATTTTTCAATTACAAAGATAAATAATATTTTCAGTGCTCCCTCCTAACTGGAGAGTTATTTAAATCACAAAAATAAATGTTTTTCAAGAATATTTTTTCATACCTTCTCCTAGCTTGGAGAATCTTCCCTTTCAACTAAGGGAGTTATTTCCACGATCCCCATCTTGTCTCGGAAATATGAAAACTTGATTCTAGATAGAGGTTTTGTCAGGATGTCTGCTGTCTGCTCATCAGTGGGGATATACTCGAGATTTACCTCTCCTTCCTGGAATTTATATCGAATAAAGTAGTATTTGATCTCAATGTGCTTCGACCTTTCATGAAACACTGGATGTTCTGATAATCTTATACAACTCTGATTATCACAATATATTATGGTCGATTCTGGAGTTTGATCAAATAAATCAGATATTAACTTCCTTAGCCATACTGCTTCTGTGCATGCTTCAAAAGTTGCCATATACTCTGCTTCTGCTTTACTGAGTGCGATCGACTTCTGTTTCCTTCTGCCCCAAGATATCATAGCGGAGCCCAAGCTGAAACACATACCTGAAGTACTCTTTCTGTCTTCTGCACTTCCTGCCCAATCAGAGTCTGTGAATCCATGAAGTTGGATATCACTGGATGCGGTATATCTCAAGCCATAGTTTATTGTCCCATGGATATATCTTAGGACATGCTTTGTAGCTATCCAATGCTCTTGTCTAGGTTCCACCTAGAATTGACTTAATGTATTTACAGTAAAGCAAATATCTGGTCAAGTATTTACCAAATACATCAATGATCCAATTAGCTGTCGATATAGAGATGGATCTACTGGATCGGAATCTGGGACTTTCACTTTTCTTATATCCGCATTCATAGGAGTGTCCATGGAATTACAGTCCATCATTCCAAACTTCTAAAGGATCTTTATTGCGTACTTTACTTGTCCAAGGAATACTTCACCACGCTTCTGCCATACTTCTAGTCCCAAGTAATAATGCATGAGACCTAGATCTTTCATATCAAATTCAAAGGCTAATTCCTTCTTGCATTGGATAATTAGAGATTCTTCACCTGTTATGAATAAATCATCAACATATAATAGTAGAATCACAGGTGCGTTATCCATGACTTTGTAATAAAGGTTTGAATCTGCATGACTCTTGGAGAAACCAAGTCTTGTTAGATAGCTGTCCATTCTGGCGTACCAAGCCCTTGGAGCTTGCTTGAGTCCATATAGAGATTTCTTCAATTTGCAAATGTGAGTGTCTCTGGAATGTACCTCAAATCCTTGAGGTTGTTCGATATACACTTCTTCTTCAATAGCCCCATTGAGGAAGGCTGTCTTTACATCCATTTGGTGTAGATTCCATCCCATGGAAGCGACAAGGGATATGATAGCTCTGATGGAGGTATACCTTTCCACTGGAGAAAAGGTTTCCTCATAGTCTTCTCCCTCCTTCTAGGAGAACCCTCTAGCCACAAATCTTGCCTTGTATTTATCCATGCTTCTGTCTGCTTCATGTTTGATCTTGTATACCCATTTTGAGGTTACCATTGATTTTTATTTAGGTTTGGGTACAATTTCCCATACTTCATTTTTCATAATAGATTGATGCTCTTCCATCATAGCTTCTTTCCATTGTCCCTTTTGGACTGCTTCTTTGAATGTAGTAGGTTCTTCATCTAGAAGCTTCATCATGTATGCTACATAACTTGAGAATCTTTTCGGTCTTTTACTCTTCCTGGATGTTCCTTCTGTAACCTTGATTCTTTCTGTGTATTGTAAAGTAGCTTCAAGCCAAGCTGGTCATTTCTTGGTTTTTGGTATGATATTTGAATCAATGTTCTCACATGGCTCCATAGGATGACCAGGTTGATATTTTTCGTTATTTTCGTTTTCTGTGTTTTCTTCATTTGGTTCTTCAAGTTCTTCTTCTTCTATAATTTCTTCGATGGATTTCCTGAAGACCATCCTTTCATTGAACGTTACGTCTCTACTTACTTCTATCTTGTGTTGTTATGGAATATATATTCTATAGGCTTTGGATGAATCACATATCCCACGAATATCCCCTTCTTTCCTGAGGGTTCTAGTTTATTTCTTTTATCTTTGGGAATATGAGAGTAAACTGGACATCCAAATATTATTAAGTTTTCTACGTTAGGTTTCTTACCTAAGAATGCTTCTTCTGGTTTCATGTCCTTCAATATACGATGAGGGCTTCTATTCTGTACATATATTTCCATCATTGCTGCTTCTCCCCATAGGAACATGGATAGACCTTGATCATTCAATAAGGCTTTTGCCATTTCTTAGATGGATCCGTTCTTTCTTTTCGCTACACCGTTTTGTTGAGGATTATGAGGAACAATCAGTTCCCTCCTAATCCCCGCTGATTTGTAGAATGAAACAAACTCCTTCGAGGCGTATTCTCCTCCATTATCTGTTCTTAATGTCTTGATCTTCTTGTTAGTAAGGTTTTCTATTTCTGCCTTGAATTCTTGGAACTTGCTGAATACTTCGTCTTTTGATTTTAGTAGGTACAACCACGTTTTTCTTGAATAGTCATCTATGAAGATTATGTAGTAAAGAGATCCTCCTAGAGATCTGACTGGCATTGGACCACAAACATCCGAGTGTATTAGATCTAGGATTTCCTTAGATCTGTTGTTGCTGCTTGGGAATGGTTTCTTGATATTCTTCCCAAGGACACATCCTTTGTAGATTCCTTCATGTGTAGATTTCAATTCTGGTATTCATTCGACCATTTTTCCGAGGAAAGGTAATGCTTGATAATTTATATGAGCGTACCTTCTATGCCAAAGATTATTATGGTTGACTTCATCATGTACTAGAGCTTCTTCATTTTGTTCTAGTAGTCTATACAGATTTCCTTCATGACTTCCAATAACCCTAGCATCCTCTATGATGGAATTCTTATGCCATGATAACACCTTTCCATCCATGAAGGCTATTCTATTTCCTTTGTCTTCTAAACATGATATCGATACAAGATTCTTTTCTATACCAGGTACATATAAAACATTGCTTAAGTGAACATGAATACCTGATTCCAATTTGATGGAGGCTTGTCCAAATCCTTCGACGGGGTAAGTGATTTTGTCTCCAAGCTCCACTTTGTATGATGTCTTTCTCTCATTTAGATTTGAGAGTCTAGCTTGATCTCCCTTCATGTGCCTGGAAGCTCCACTATCGATTATCCACATATCATCTTCAATCGTCCCGGTAAGTGCTGAGTAATGTGAAAGACTGATTATTTCACACATGTCTTTGGTTGATTGGTAACTGGTCATGCCTTGATCCAAAAATTCAACTTCGTCATTTATGTCTTCTGAGAGAGGCAAGAGGTGCACTGAGTTAGGGCGCATCTGAATATCTTCTTCTTGGGCGAGATGCTCCATCACAAGGTGTCGGATCAAAGATTTAGGGTTTCTGCAATTGCTTCTGCTAGTAACCCTAGCTACAGTGTTTTTGGAAGTTGCTCCTGATAGTAACCCTTGCGACAGTTCCTTAACGAGCTTAATATCTAGCAGCTATGATTCCTTCCAGTGTTTTAGGCTAACTGAAGGGGGTGTGGGCCCATAAACTGTTAGAATATAGAAGTTTGTGCTCATTTTACCATTGACAATACCCTTGTCACCCAACCACAGGCCGAAGCCACCCTTCAAGCACCTTGACCTTGACAGAGAAGAGAATTTTGGTAGCAATCCAGTAGCCAAGAGAGGCTAATGCACCAAGAAAGAATAGAACCCAAGCTAGGATAATCCCACCCAAAGGTTAGCGCACACCTTCCCAGAATCTTGCGCACAAGCTGAAACTGCACCTGCACAGATCCAGTTCACTCTGCAACTGCTGAGATGAGAATAATGAGAATTAGCGCCCTGTATTTATAGTAGTCTGGGCAGTTTAACTGGGGCTGAATTCTCCTTCTGGGTATTAATAAATTCATATTAAATATATTTCTGCAGCCGACAACCTGTCTAGGGTTTTCTTCATTTCTTTGCTTCCTTCCGGAGTATTCTAATCTCGTCATAGGTCACAATAGAGGTTCATACCTCCCAAATCTACCATAATATTAACACCCTCCAGCTGGGTGCGTAGGGAGGGTAGATAGAGGAAAGAGAGAAGAGAAGAGAGAAGGAGAGAAGATCTGCAAGATACGAGTGCAACTATAACTGCATTCTGTCACTTAATATATTATAAATCACAGTTATGTGGACGTAGCCCTAGGGAGAGGGTGAACCACGTATATCTTGTTGTTGTGTGGTGCATGTTGTGTTCTTCATCTTCTGATTGCTCTGCTATTGCATTATTGTACTAGATCTGATATATAACTATGGGAAGTAGTTTAATGCTTGATAAAAATAACTAGGTTGATGTGTGCTATTGTTGTATTGGATCCACTTTACATTTCCTCTGGTTGTAGACATCTATGTCCTGTAACCCCCTATAGCTACTTTGGGTGAGACTGCATCTGCTTCGCAGAGGTGTTTCCGAAAGGGCCAATAGTTAAGGATTGTTGGTGCACTATTAGAGATAAACCCTGGGTCTGCCCCTGTGCCAACAAATGGTTCCGTTGCTGGGGCCAGGATCTTCTTGAGGGAATGTCAAGGTGGTTTCCATTGAAGACATAGATTCAGAAGTGGATAGAAGAATAAGAGAAGGACTTCACTAAAGACCAAAACAAGAATCCTAATATTAGCATAGAAGACTGGTTGGGAAGGTATATATTTACTGATATACACAAGATTTTCGTTGGAGGGATTCATAAGGAGCTATATGAGTGGCTGGCCAGATTAACAGATACCCAGTTTGAGATCAGATCTAGACCGCTTGTGGTTTGGACGTCGGCGCTGATCAAGAAGGTCAAGAGAGTTGATAACGCCATGTCAAGAGTAGTAAATCACTAGTTTGATAGTACCATTGGAGGGTATATCACTGAGTTTGCTATTGACAGAGTAAAGTCATCTAGCCAATCATAGAGGTATTTCTTTAAGGGACCTAGGGGAAATTTTTTACATTTTCTGAAGTTGAAGATCAAGATGCTATTGCATGAGAAGAACATCTTGAAGATAAAGTAGTGGGTCAGACTAAAATCTAATGTTCAGGAATTCAGACAGCGACAACAACATAAAGGTTGGACACACATGCAGTGGGAGAATCTTCAGAGAAGTCCCTTTGGCGAACTTGTTTGAGAAAGATCACAAACCTCTTCTACAGGAAGAAGGTTTTTAAAGTGGAGAAGAGGAAGAGCCACTGAGCGAGGAACATTCAAATTCCACTAGGGAAAAGGAAGAGAAGACCGAAGAACCTCGCTGAGAAGAGTCAAAAACTTCAGGAACTGCGCCGACTATTGAAGTAAGTACTATTACTCCTCCTGTTGTTTCAACAACATTAAGTAACCAGAGTAACCTAAGTTATTAGAGCACTGGTACAAGTGGTTCAACACACACTCATTTAGGAAACCTAGGAAGATCTATGGTAGATGAGATGAGGTTACCCACCTTTAGAGGAGATGGATCTAAATATCCTGATCAACATTGGTTCCTATGTGAGGCTGTATGGAATATTAAACAAATCACTAGCGAAGAAGTTAAGAGAACTCAGTTTAGTACTACCCTGAGGGACCACACACTGATTTGGTACATGAAACTTGTCCAAGGAATTGCATAGATTAAACCATTGAATGAGATCAAGAATGCATTGGTTTCAGAATTCAAGAAACCCAAGTCGGAGTCACAATGCATTATAGAGTTGAAAGAAATCAACCAAAGAGTAGCTCAACCTGTTTGGGAGTTTGATTAGAGGTTTAAAACTTTAACGGGTTGACTGAATTTTCAGATCCCAGACGAGTAGAACAAGGAATGGTTCATTTCTTCCCTCTTACCACACATCAGAGTCCCTCTAATGCAACAAAAGATTGCTTCGTAGGCTGAGGCACTGGATATTTCCATGAAGCTAGAATCAACCCCTATGGGAGAATCCAGCTCAGGTATGAGTCAAATTTTAAGTCAGTTAACTAGCTTGTCTCTATAGGTCGAAGATATGAAGAAAAACAAGGGAAACGATAAAAGAGAAGACATCTGGTGTATCAGATGCAAATCATAAGGCCATGATAAGGAGCACTGTCCCCTATTTCATGAGTACTTGGTGTCTGCAACTCTGATCCCTTTGAAGCAAGTTACCCTACCTTGGTGCGAGGTATGTAGAAATAGACATCACCCTGGTGAATTCTATTACATGAAGAAATATGTTCATACACCTACAAATGTTTATTGCATGTTTTGTAAGTTGGTAGGGCATGATGATATGGATTGTAGGGCCTATGATCTCATGCATGAAAGGTCAAGGGATATATAAAAAATTCAAGATGAAGTACAAAAAGAAGGGAGCACTACGTAGTATAATTCCCTTGGAAGAGGAAACTTCAACCCTCGCGGTGGATTCAGAGGAAGAGGATGAGGAGGAGGCATGGTTCGAGGTCAAGGTAAGATCATTTGTTACAACTACGCACAACTAGGACATTTGGTAAGGGACTGTCAAAACCCTTGTACCACTTGCAGTTACTGCAACTCATTTGAGCATGTCATTGAAGATTGTCCTGCGCTGTTAGCCAAACTTCAGGAGAGATGGGGATGAAACCAACAAGTACAACTAATCATAGCAGAACCTCACGGAGTGGATCCTAGATTCGCTGTAATCACTAGAGGAGGTGCTGTTACAGGAGAAGACATGGTGACTCTAGGGAATACTACAGAACAATTAGGAGTCAGGAAAGCTGCAGATAAGACATGAGAGTTTGATTCAAAGAAAGAGAAACAAACATTTCAGGAGGTAAGAAAAGAATTTGGGAGAGATCATGCTTCTTCATCAAAGGCTCGACCAGAAGTAAGATAATGTGGAATGCCTCTGGCATTTGATTAGTCTACTTTGCCCAGAGAAGGAAAAGAGGTAAGTAATCTTACGTAATTATTATGCACTTTCATTAATTTGATAAAGGATGAAAGCACTGTACAAGAGCTACAAAACTTGATCAGACAGTATGATCTAGGAAAGGTAGATCCCTTACTGACTAGAGCTGTACATCAAGTATCCAAAAAGAGAAGGAAAAATAAGGAACTGCATCTGAATGCTCAGATAAGAGATTATGATATAGATTATGTGGTCCTCAACTTAGAGTTAGAGATCAATGTCATGACGAAGCAGACCTGGGCACTGATGGGAAAACCTAGTTGATCTATTCCCTCATCGAGCTTAGGATGGCCAATCAACATGCTATGATCCCCTTCGGAAGATTGGAACATGTCCCTGTGGACATCGATGGGGTTAGAATGTTTGTGGACTTCGAGGTGATTGAGATAGTATATGATAGTTGTCCTTACCCCGTGTTGTTAGGAATTGATCTGGCTTTCAATAATTCTACTATTTTTGACTTGAAGAAAAGGAGAATGACGTTTGAAGGTGATGGCCTTAGGGTCATCATACCTTTGGATCCTGATGAAGGTCCCAGATACACAAAGCCCATCATAGAAGAAGACCACACATATGAGTTGGAGAAAATATTCAAACTAACAACAAGACAACATGACTACAT
Organism: Picea engelmannii; assembly: GCA_009831015.1. Taxonomy (NCBI): domain Eukaryota; kingdom Viridiplantae; phylum Streptophyta; class Pinopsida; order Pinales; family Pinaceae; genus Picea; species Picea engelmannii. Next base: position 7,007 of record ML837056.1, on the reverse strand, counting down.
TAATCCTACAACAGATGGGAATTTAAGCCGACGAAGTGACAATGCATGTTCATCAGACTCAGAAGAAGCACTGCAGAAATGGAAGAATCAAATGTATGAAGTATCTACATGGAGATGTGCTAGATTGACCAGAGAAGTTCGCTGGATCGACACAACAGTAAGCATTTTTCCCACATTTGATGGTTTGAATCACTTAGAAACTTTCTTACTGGAATTTGAAGAAACTGTACCAGTACAAAAAAGACTGTTGGCACTGGATGAGGCCTTGAAAGCTATTGCGGAAAGATGGTGGGGGACACATAAAAGGAACATCGCAAACTGGATGCAATGTCTAACTTTGATGACAACGTGATTTTTAGAACAAGTCGAAGGATGCAAAGTTAGGTACACAGGTCAAAGCTGTCCAAAATACCATGTGCAAGGTTGTGAGGAGGCACGAAACAAAATTTTTCAAGAGCAGTGGGTGCATAAATTTATTAACACTCTGGACACAACGCTTATCAATTGGTATCTTCAAGAATAATTGCACACTGTGCTGGGACATACTAGATACTATAGGAAGTTCATTAAGGGCTATGCACAAATCACAACACCTATGGAGAAGCATTTGAAAAAAGATTGCCAGTTTCAATGGACAGAAGAATGCCAGCAGATCTTTGACACGCTGAAACAAAAAATGGTTACTGCGCCAATTCTGGTTTTCCCAGATTGGAGAAAGGAATTTCAAGTGCATGTCAATGCATCCTCTATTGCATTAGGAGAAATGTTAGCACAACCAGAAGCAGGAGACATTGGCCACCCATTAGCCTTTGCTAGAAGGAAACTATCTACAACTGAAATTAATTACACCACCACTGAGAGAGAAGGGTTAGCCATGGTTTACGCACTGCAGAAGTTTTGCCACTACTTGTTGGGAGGACACTTTAAGATGATCACTGATAACTATGCACTGAAATACCTAGTCAAAAAGCCAGTGTTGGGGGGAATAATATGCAGATGGCTTCTATTGTTTCAGGAATATGATTTTGAAATTGTGGTAAAACCAGGAAGGATGAACAAAGGACCTGACCACTTGTCGAGGTTGGAACATGGAGAGGACCCTACTAGTTTGGAGGATACATTTCCAGATGCACAGATGTTGGCCATTATAAATATTGATGATCACTTCACTGAGATAGTCCAGTTCCTTTCAATAGGAATGGCACCTCCAGGATATACAGTCACTCAGAAGAAACAACTAGTAGTGCGCGCTGCAAATTTTTCGCTTATAGCTGGACAACTATATAAGATGGGACCCGATGAGATCCTGAGAAGATGTGTTGTGGAGGCAGAAAGAACACTAATTTTAGTAGAATATCATGAACGCATCGCAAGAGGACACTACGCACGAAAAGAAACAACGCAGAAGGTTCTGCGAGTTGGCCTCTGGTGGCCTACTTTACATAGAGATGCTAAAGACTACTACAGAGCCTGTGATGTATGCCAAAGAGTTGGGAAACTATCTAGAAGAGATGACATGCCATTAGTACCCCATCTAACCTTACAGGCCTTTGAGAAATGGTCCATTGACTTTATGGGACCTATCAACCCACTAGGGAAGCGCACAAGAGCCAGATACATCATCACTGCTACATAGTATTTGACAAGATGGGCAGAAGCCAGAGCAGTTAAGGATTGTAGTGAAACTATAGCCATGCGTTTCATATTTGATGATATCATAAACAGGTTTGGATGCCCAAAGATCCTGATGAGCGATCAAGGTACACATTTCATTAATAAGACTATTAAAGCCTTAACTCAGGAATTTGAAGTTCATCATCAGAAGAGCACACCCTACCATCCACAAGCGAATGGGACAGTTGAATCATTCAATAAGATCTTGGAGACTGTGCTGACGAATATTTGCATTGTAAATAGAGATGACTGGGATTTGAGAGTACCAACCGTATTATGGGCCTATAGAACCACTTGCAATAAGATGACAATGTAGACCCCTTTTAGGTTGGTTTATGGTCTAGAAGCAATTGTACCCATGGAATATTTAGTTCCTAGCTTAAGAATTGCAGCCTTTACATATATGGATGAAACTGGAGTTGTTCAGGAGAGGCTCGCGTAGTTGGTTGAACTAGAAGAAGACAAATTTATTGTATGATACCATCAACAGGTTCAGAAGGAAAGAGAAAAGGCCTACCATGACAGGCAGATCAAGGAAAAATAATTCAAGCAAGGAGATCTAGTATTGGTATATGAAAATAAGTTCATGAAGCATCCAGGGAAGTTCAGAACACATTGGATTGGGCCATATGAGTTGCCTATGTTCCAGAAGGAGGAGCTGCATAGTCGAAGACTTTGAATGGAGAATGGAAGGAAGGATTGGTGAATGGGAGTTGATTTAAATTGTACTATGACAACTAGTTGCCCCACAACTCTCAGTAAAAGCATAAGGAGAAGGGTATAGGTACCAGGTGTAGTTGAAACTGGGTACCAGACACAGAAAAGACAGTCTGCACACAATGGGGGAGGATATAGAAGAAATCACAGGCTTCCTTGCGCAGTATGAAGTCAAAGTAAAGCAGAAAATTTCAGATCAAAGTGCCTCAGGATGAGTCAGAGGTGAGCGTTGGGGGCCTGTTGGCCCTTGGGCATGGAAGGAAGTGAAGATTGAGGGAGAAAAGGAGAAACACGAACTGTGCGGAAGGAAGGTTGACTGAGATCAGGTCGAAGTGGTTAAAGAAGCATAAAATATGGAGCAAAGTAAGAGAAAACACACCATTGGACGAGGATATTGAGGAAGATAGATCAACAAGGAAGATGGATTGTGGACAACTTAACAAATGAAAAAATACACCGTTGAATGATTTGAAGCACCTCACAGGAAGGAAGGAAAGACAGGCTGGCGAAGCCTTAAAAACGCGAGTCAAGTTGAAGTAGGGTTTTAGACACCTAAGGTTTTAGTATCTAGGGTTTTGACACCTAGGTTTTGGCCTAAGGCTGTCGGTGAGTTATTTTAATGTATAAATAAAGGTCAAGAGGACTTGGTCTGGGTTGGTTGGTTGAGAGTTGTTCATTCAGATTTCATTGATCTTATGAAGAGCGATTGTTGTTAATGTGAGAGAGAAGTATTGTGCTAGGAGAGCACTCTATATTGTAATATCTTCAGCTGGGTGAGAAGATCAACCCTGTAGATGGGTGCGCAGGGAAGGGAGATAGAGGAAAGAGATAAGAGAAGAGAGAAGGAGAGAATATCTGCAAGCTATGAGCGCAGATAGAACTGTATGATTTCACTTAATATATTGTAAAGCACAATTTTGTGGACATAGCCCTAGGGAGAGGGTGAACCACGTATATCTTGTTGTTGTGTGGTGCATGTTGTGTTCTTCATCTTCTGATTTCTTTACTATTGCATTATTGTGCTAGATCTGATATATAACTATGCGAAGTAGGTTAATGCTTGATAAGAATAACTAGGTTGCTGTTTGCTGTTTTTGTATTGGATCCACTTTACATTTCCTCTGGTTGTAGACATCTATGTCCTACAACCCCCTATAGCTACTTTAGGTGAGACTTCATATGCTTCGCAAATGTTTCTGAAAGGGCCAGTAGTTAGGGCTTGTTGGTGCGCTATTAGAGATGAACCTTGGGTATGCCCCTATGCCAACAACCATGTAATACACCACCTTGACATTTATAACCCACTATATCACATTTTCAATGTAATATTATGAGCTCCGCATGATGTATAATGTTTGTGATATGAAATTCAAATTCCTTTGATTATATATGATATGTTTGTATATAACAAAACCTTTGCATGT
>ML837055.1:21538-46210 GCA_009831015.1 Picea engelmannii | reverse complement strand
TAGAACCTTTGTTCACCCCCTACTCATTGAAAACGATTAAACAATTTGTATGGATTGGATTGCATGAGTCTGATATGTTACTGAGCCAAAATTTATTTCATATTTTAAAAGAGTTGTCATGTATGGTTGTTAAATAAACTACTTGCTAATCAATCATGCATACATGAATGAGAATTTTCAGCCGAGGTAGACATGGCAGAGATAACTGAGGAAGAGGTAATTGGAACATGGGCCTGAGAAGGCCAAGATTCTCCATTCACTTTGATGCTGACTCGCAAGAGTTAGGTCAGCTATTTCAGGCTAGGTTTTTCAATTGGATTGGGCAAGGAATTGTCCAACCTAGGCCTGAAAGGCCTCCCTTCCAAGCCCCACAAGCCCCTGGTATTCTCGTGCCCCCTCATGTCTCATTGCAACCTGAGGTTTCCAAAAACGACGGATGGCAAGAGATTGTCCACCCGACAGTCTCCCAACATCTTGGCTGGCCCAATTTGTCTTTACTGCTCCCCCTCTTATCAATCAAATTGTCCAAGCTGCCCCTATCGACTCCCCGGTTCAGTCCTCACATGCTAGTAAAAGGTTGAAAACCGAGGCTCACCATGCCCCTGACAAAGGAAAAGCCACTGCTGCCCCTTCCTCACTCTCCAATGGCTCTGATAAATCCGTGTCCTCCCAGATGCATTTAAGGGACGATTGTTCTCATGTGATCAACAATATTAGGCCTAAAAGCTCAACACAACCAAAGGCAAATTCAGAGAGATCAAAAAGCGACAACAACAACAAGGGAAGGATTGCATCTGAGAGTGGAAAATATGGATTTTAAGTTTCATTTTATTTATTGTTGATGACAGTTGACTTCAAAAGTTTTGGACATCATGTTTTTTTTGTTGGACGTATGAGTAATATATTTTTTGAAAATATTTTCAAATATCAATGAGATAAATTGTCAAGCATGAATGTGATGATGAGAGTCACAAGGAAGGATGTTTTGTTTAATTAACTAATTATGTATGATTGTTAAGAACTAAAGGGGAGTCACAAGGGGTCCCACCTACTAGTTATTATTTATTTAAAACCCTTATTATGATTTATTACTTTTCCCCCTAACTAAAAATTTGGTTGAGTTTTTAGTTAACTTAACTAATGAAGTAGTTCAACTACTTCAACCAATTTTAATTTGCTTAAAAGAAAAAGGAAAGGGAGAAACATGGAGGATAGAAGGAGAATCATAATACGGTTTTCTATTTTAGTTTGTGTTGAGATAGTTCAGTTTTCATTCATTCCTTGATTTATCACAAGCCTAATTCTGGTTTATGATAGCAAGGTCTTATTGTAGACAACGCGATTCAGGGCTGAATTACATCATTCAGACACTTGTTTTTCAGAGGTGTTGATCTATCTTTGAGAGTATGTGTAGACTTGTTTGTTTGTGAATTAGTTTTCATGACTGACAAAGGCTATTGTGCAGAGTCGAGTGGGCATCAATCCATGGAAAGCTAATCCAACTTTTAGAGTTTAGTTTTTGATTTTTTGTCAGAGGTCCTTTTGTATGTTTCATCGGGGACGTCTAAGTTTGACTTTGGTCCAAAACTTCTTCACGAAATTTTGTAAAGAGAATGAATCTTTGATGAATTGGAATGAAATAAAGGATTGCTTTATGTCTAATCTATCTTGATTATCGACTTGGTGTCTTTACTTCTATCTCTACATTTATTTCAACAACTGTTATATTCAAAAATCATATAAATAATGATTTTTTCAGCAAACTTTTATTTATAAAAAGACTAGCCTAAGAACTTGTAATCAATACTTGTGAGTTAGGATATTAATTTTGATGGCTATAAACATAGGGTGATATTCCCATCTATTTTGCTTTAGCCAAGCAAAACCTGGAAATGATTGAGTAAGATCATTTCATATCCTTTCCTCAACAGGGCCCCAGACACATCTAGGGACTTATATCAACCACCAAGGAACACATCCAATGATCAATCCAGGCACTAAGAAAGGATTCCCTGGAACACAGCCAGGGGCCCTAAACACATCTAGGGACTTATATCAACCACCAAGGAACATATCCAAGGATCAATCCAAGCACCGAGCAAGGATTCCCTGGACCACATCCAGGGGCCCTAGACACATTTAGGGACTTACTACTTGGTCCAAGACCAAGAACCCCAGTCATATACTGGGGGCCCTCACTAGGGTCATTTTCCATTGATCTCACTGCTTGGTCTCATACGAAGAAACCCAAGAGTGTGCTAGGGGCCCTAGTCCACAACTAGGGTCTTTTCCATCCTCCAGAGAATGGCTCTTGCAACTGCATTAATTTCAACACTTAGTAAGAAATCAATATAGTTACCAAGGTAACAAAAAACTTGGGGAAAATCATAGAGATTAGAAAAGGGTTATTGGAGTCCACAACAAAGGTAGAGGCAAGAAGAGAGAAGGAGAAAAAGGAGGAATCACATGATTGGAGGTTGTTGAGGTAGAATCATGAAAGAAAGGACAAGCCTTAATCCTTGATCTTGTTATTGTTGAAGCTTTCACGTAGATGAAAAGTTGGAGTGACTAATATTAAGGTGCTAGATCATGTAGTTGAAATTTCAGAGGCATAACACAAGTAAAATATTCAATAGGAGATAGAGAAGATACATGAATAGTATGAGGAGGTGTATGCTAAATCCATTTCGTTGGATACTACAATTGACGAGATGGAAGAGGTACAACATCTAAAATTAAGGTAGTATTCTTTGGAGGTTGACGAGGAAAAGCTAAGAAATTTTGCAAGGGAAATCACAATGAAGCTGTAATCCCAGTTTATGATGACTATAAAAATGAAGTGAAAAAGAGATGATGAAATGGAAGCATTGATGCAAGCAATACTAGCTATGGAGGACTTGAAAAAAATATCAACAATAGATTGTGCCTAAAACATATAGGAAGCTAACACAAGTTGGAATCCCATTTTTGAATAACTCAGTAGGTTCAAAGATGCAACCATTAGAGAAATCGTAGAGCTATAACCTGTTTTTGAAGAATGAGACATGTAGAACCCAAATCATGGACAATTTGGACGGTGTGGTTGAGGAGTTATCGTGGTCTAGTTTTGTCTAAGCACTAGCATAAAGACAAGGCCAACATAAAACAATTTATAGAGAACCAAAAGCCACAGTAGCATGAGTGCATAGATCTGCAAAAGCTTGAGCATGTAGAGAGTCATCTTATACACTCTCTAAACCTAATACCTCTAACCCTTTGTGCATGTTTTTGAAGACACATTTCCTTTTGTATGAGTGGGTTACACCTAGTAGATTCTATGATATATTTGAGAATCTTATGTAACCACTCCAATTGCTTATATATGAATATTTTAATGAATATAAATGTGAGGAACACAGTTCAAATGTAGTTATCCAGTTAATAAGTTGAGAGTTATAAAGAGGTGTGCTATGTCTTGAGTTTTGCACATGATCTTATGTGTAACAATTAATTTTCTAATACAATGAAGAATTGTTTTGCTTATGGAGATGTGCTTGTGATGTATCTTAATGATCATGCCATTGTGTTTACTATGCATGTTGTTAGGTATGTTAACTCGAATGGATGTAATTAAAGGATAAGTAATAGTTATGCACCCCCAGTAAATCCTTAATACTCCACACATTCTTAGCCTATAAAGTATCATACACACCTTATGTGGGACCTCCTTCCCTCTAGGAGATTGGATATGTCAGTGCACTAGAATACATTGGGCCTATGTTGGATGCCTTTTGTGAACCTCGGGTCTATCATAGAGCCAATAATGTTAGTTATTATTAAATAAGGCCCACTAGTTAGTTACCATGCAATACATGTAATATGGCCCATTCATTCATGTAGATGCCAATAATGGTTAGGGTTAAGGTTTTGTAGATAATTATATATAAGGATGGAGTCCTCCTTATGGGATATGTCATGTATTGCAATTGTATTGAAGCATTGACTCATTGAGAGGTTTCCCCCTTGAAGAGCCAAGTGAGCAAAAGGTTGCTCCATTCATTAATGTAGAGGCCAATAATGGTTAGGTTTAAGGTTTTGTCTATAATTATATAAAAGGATGGAGTCCTCCTTATTGGATATGTGAAATATTGCGATTGTATTAAAGTGTTCACTCATTGAGAGGTTGCATCCTTGAAGAGGAGAGTGAATGGGAGTTTATCCTTCCATAAAAGGATTATTATATGGTGTTTTTCTACCTTAAGTGTTTTATGATTTAATGAAGTAAAGAGGAATTTATATGATTTCTTGGATATATATATATATATATATATATATATATATATATTTAATCTTCAACATTAAGGAACATAAGAATGTGGGCCCTGTTATCCACTGAGTTTCACTAGTTGAGCTGCCAAATACTGAGCAATCTATTGTTCAGAATTCAGTGTTCAAAAGTTCAATCCGTCTATTTGACCATCTTTTTCCGCATTTCCATCCATTCAGGGGCATTGCAATAAATGAACTTAGCATGAAGAAGTTGTAAAATACTTGGCCACCCAAGACCTGAGCATGAGTATGTACTCTAGAGTGTTTTTTTTCACTTGTTAATTATTTCTTGCTTGAGAAATTAGGTGAGTTATAATTACTAAGTTTTTAAACTCAAATCGCCTCCAAAGTTGGAGTATGTACCGGTGGTTAGGCCTTGGCATGGAATTCTAATGTCTAGTGTCTGAATCTATATATTATCATGCCAGGTCATCTTTTTTGAGTCATATGGAAATTGCGCTAAGTCCCCCCTAGGATTTTTTAAAGTTTTCAGTCAATAAATATTTTTCCACAAACATGTTATTTTAATTGTAAAAGCAAAAAAAGTCATAAAAGTGGCATAATTTGTTATCGTATGCCATGTTTGTGCTCTTTTTCTAATATAGAGCACCCCCTAAACCCTTACCCCCCTTTGTTGAGACAAAAAAGTGATTTTAATCACCCAAAAATGATTTTTACTCTCAAAAAGGTAAAAAGACATGAAAAAAATGAATAAAAATCAGCTTGCTAATAATAGGGAAATATGTCGGGGACATGTTTTCCCTTTTTTTGGAGTATAACTTTGAGAGGGAGAGTTCTATCTCAAGTGAGGAAATTTAGTTGGGTGAGTTGGCAAGGGTGGAGATACCAATGCTCCCACTCGACTCCCCTCTAGCTAGTTGGCAGATTTTGAGAGAGGGGCGTCAATCCCAAGAGGGATGAATTGCCCTCTCCACCTACCACCTACACTTGGCACATTCCATTTTATCACATGTCTATTACACATGGAGTTGACTCAAACATGGGTGAGGAGGTGTCAAAGCTCCCTTCCACTAGTTTTCCACTCAACTCATGCACCCCTCCCACTTGGCATGCACACTTCTCTTGGGATCTTCACCCAAATAATTATAAAGCAATTTCGACCCTCTTCCTTTAGAGTTAATTGGAGCTTGGGCGAATTGATTATGAGTATCATTATAATATCATTTTGCTTGGAATATAAGAGACTTTGGAGGTCAAAATTTTGGTGTTTGGTGCTCCTGTGTGGATGGAAGTCATGCTAAATAGAGGTGATATTGTTTCAATTGCTTGCATTTGCTTATTGTTAAATTTGGCTAATGGTAAGGGTATTGATATATAATTAGAAATGATCATTAAAATTGTTTGCATACTAATCCTTTTTTCTTATTTACATTTGAAGTTTATATTGCATGTGTTGTTTTTGTTTAAACTAACATGCAAATTGAGTTTCTTGTGTAGGTAACACCAAATCTTAATAGGTATTTGCAAATTTTTTTTGAAGCATGCATGATCTAAACCTTGGAGAAATAGGAGAGCTGGTTTGCATCTAGTACTTGTCCAAGAAATTGAAGAATATATCTTTCCCTCTTCCTCACATCAAAGGGACCCTGTAGCCCAAAGGAGTTCCAAGCTCAAGCGAAGGCTCTCAATCATAATTTTCTTTTCTATCTCTTTTCTTTTAATTAACTTCTTGCATGTTATCATAGATCTAAGTTTGATTTGAAAATTAAATTTAGTCTCTATTGTTGCATGCATAGGACTTGGATCTAGTTTCAATTCTTTCACGTTTTAAATAATAGATCTAAGTAGTCTTTTAAAATTTTCTGCAAGTTTTATTTAAGATCTTAAGGCTGAAATTTCATTTAGTTTTCATTAATAGATCTTGTTATTTAGGAGTTTATGCTTTCTGTTTTAGGACAACAAACATAAATAACTAAAAGAGCATAATTTAGTCTCATTAAGTTGTCAAAAAACCCCTAAAAATTTTTCATTTTTGCATAAGAAAAATTCAGAAAATTTTGGCTAAGTCTTCCCCTTTTTTTATTTTGTTTTCTTAAAGTAATTTTGAACATATTCTAATAATTTTCTTTGCTTGTTTTTTAGGGGAAACTCTGGCGAATTTGGGTCTAAATTGAAGAAAACTCAACCCATGATTGAATCCTTGAAGAGCAAGACCATCAAAGAACCCTTTGTAAACCTTTCCTTTCTTTTTTGATCCATTCTATAAGGATCCCAAAAGCTCTAAAAAGAAGAAAAAGAGAAAAAATATTCTCATTGTAATAGGAAGCAATAAAAGCGGGCCTCATAGTGCCCGATTTCTTCTTCCCCCCTTTCGGGGATTGGTGTGGTTGTGTGTGATTGTTGTGTTTTGTTTCTCTACTTTAATGCTCTCATGCTATCATAAGATAAACTAAAATACAAAGTAAAATTGATCTATCTTAATCACAACACATAGATTAGTTTCATTTTTTGCAAATCTTTCATTTTTCAGTTATGCAATTTCATGTTGGCAAATAATCTTGTCCCCTCAACTCCTCGCAAGAGGTTGGTCAGTGAGAACTTTAGTAATTAGAAAACCTTTATTTTTCGTCTTTTCAATTTGGAGAAAATAAACTCGTCCCCTCAGCTCCTTGCAAGAGGCTGGACAACGTGGACAATAAATTAATTAGAAAACATTTGCTTTTCAATATTTTACTTTCTGTTTAAAATAAACCTTCCCCTCATCTCCCGATGCTTGTTCTTGACCCTCCTAGTTGTGAGCTTTCCTCAATCTTCTGGGAGTAAGTTTCATACACATTGGGCTGGTTAGTGCGGAGTAATTTTAATAGGACAATCTTAAAGGATGTTATCTTAATGTGAGGGAAACCACATGAAGGGAGTGTGTGAAGTTAGACGAGAGCTTTGAGATCTAGGTTCTCACCGTGTTGGATCTCTGACACCTTCATTAAACTTGTTGGTGAATCCTTTGGGGCTTCGGCAAGTTCTACGCGTATTCCCAACCAAAGAGATAGCCTCTGGAGAGGCTACACATTAGTTAGTTGGTTCTCAAGCACTTTTAGTTTTAAAGCATAATAAAATTTATCTCATTAATTGAACTTTAAAACTTTCAAAAGAAATATCACAAAGCAAACGTTTCATTCAGCAGCCCACAATCTCATTAAGGCACCAATCTCATTATTTACACATATCTTTGCTTCATGTGCAAGAGTTTAGTTTCATTCATGGTATTTGTGATTGTCTAATAAGCTTGCGGTTTATTACTTGCAAATATTTTGTATCCTTTATCTATTTTGTGCAAGTATCTTATATATTGGATATCTCTTTCATCAAATCTTTAACTTATGAATGAATGAATGAACATCATATGTTGCTAGTGTAAACTTTGCTTTGATATACTTGTCTTTACTTGCAATAAACTCCTAGATTTACCTTTTTTTGTACTTAGACTAGCTCTCAAGCCTTAGTGTTTTTGTTAGGGACTACCCCCCTTGTCTTCGCTAGGACTTAGCCTAGATGGAGGAGTCAAGGATCCAAGTGAAAACACCTTGACTCGAGACTTGCCCCCAAGGACACACTAAGTGGATTGAAGATTTCTTCCATGTCACCCAGGTGTGTATAAAGGCGGAAACATGCCCTAGTATTGTAAGTTGATGTGGTTGTGATTCTTACCCTAGAGGCACGCATGTACCTTAGTAATTCTACCATACATGTTGGAGTTTTTGAGTTAACAATCGTTGACTTGTGTGCACATTTTCTTGAGTGTTATTTTGATGTGATTATTGATACAATTTTACTTTAAGTTACATGAAATTATATGTCTTGACATATGAGAAATATGTTAACCTAGTTGTAGTGATGTTGTTAACATTTTTGGGTGTTTTATGTGTGTTAAAAATACTTAGGACAAGTGTTTCTCACAACATAGGTGCCTAGGAGTGAGAAAGTGTCCAATTTGGTCCCTAGTGCATTAATTTTATGAGAAATAAAATTAAAAGTGACTTTCAGAATATTTGTGAAGTGGGTGACTTAAAGGTCATTAAATCACCACCATTGATCTAAGAGGCCCAAGATCTAATCTTAGCCCTTGGATCATGTGGCTCTTCACATTCCCTTCATGAGTCGAATTAAGTATTGAGGTGCACCACGTTTTGGCATTCTTCATGTGCATTTGGAGAGTGAATGAGAGAGGGAAGTCAAGCTAGAGAAGAGAGGCACACTTGCTGAAAGTGGCACGAATTCCAAGGCAAGATTGTGGCATGCATATCGAAGCAGAAAGTACAAGTAGTACATGGTGGTACAGTACAAATTCTGATCAGGTTGTACAATAGTAAAATGACATAGAAATTAGGTTGTTCTATGATGGGCAAGTGCTCTTGTATCTTAAGGGATCTAGTGTCACTTCAGCCAAAGTGATTGGGACTCAAAATGAGAAGTTGTACAAGCTCATGTTTCAACTAGCTAGAGCATTGATACATAGTACCAATGACAATGACCTTTGTGAGCAACATCATAGGAGGATGGACCATTTGCATCATGGGGCTCTAAAGATATTGAAAGAGATTGTTACAGGGGTACCAGATTTCAGTACAAAGCACCAGGAGGTGTGCAAGGGGTGTGCTCTTGTGAAGTACACCAAGACTACTTTTCCAAGCAGTGATAACAAAGTAGCAAGTATTCTTGATTTGATTCATTCTGATGTATGTGATCCTATGTCTTATGTATATTTGAGTGGATTTGAGTATTATGTCACTTTTATTGATGACTTCTCCATGAAGTCTTGGATTTTCTTCATAAAGACCAAGGGACAAGTTTTCAATAGGTTCCAAGAGTTCAAAGCTCTTATGGAGAACTAAATAGGGAAGAAAATAAAAGTGTTGAGATCTACCAATGGGGGTGATTATACCTCCAATGAGTTTAATGACTTATGTGCAAGAGAAGGCATTAAGAGAGAATTGATTGTTCCTAACAACCTGCAACATAATGGGGTTGTTGAGAGGAAGAATAGGGCTATTGTTGGGGCAGCGAGAGCCGTGTTACATGATCAGGGGCTACCACTCTTTCTTTGGGTTGAGGTATGTAACACTTCAATTTATCTACAGAACATGAGTCCACACATAGTCTTGGGGAATAAGACTCCTGAGGAGGTTTTCTCTGGGAAGAAGCCCGAGGTTGGGCACTTCAGGATTTTTGGGTGCCTGACATATTCACATGTCCCTTCTGAGAAGAGGAAAAAACTATAACTCACGATAGAGAAGGGAATTTTTGTTGGGTATAAAGAGACCTCAAAGGCTTTCCGCATATACATCCCCTCTTTGAGGAAGACAATTGTGCGACGGGATGTGAGATTTGAGGAGGATAGAGCTTTCCGCATATACATCCCCTTTAGGAGTGATTATGATGAGATCTTCACTTTGGTTGCTAGATATACCACGATCAGGGAAGTGATCTCCATTGCATCAGATATGGGTTGGAAGATCCATTAGATGGATGTGAAGACCACATTTCTGAATGGTCTCATACAAGAGGTGTATATCGAGCAACCACATGGATTTGAGATGCATGGGAGAGATTCTCATGTGTGCATACTAAAGAAGACATTGTATGGACTGAAGAAAGATCCTAGAGCTTGGTATTCACAGATTGATACATGCAACATATGGGTTTCGAGAAGAGTGAGGTGGATCCCAACCTTTACTTCATTGTGGTTGGAGAGGATCCAGTTATTCTTGTTCTTTATGTGGATGATATCTTCATTACAGGGGAAAAAAGACTCATAGATGGTTGCAAGAAGAGTCTTGCTTCAAAGATTGAGATGAAAGACATTGGACTGATGCATTATTTCTTGGGATTGGAGGTTTGGCAGGAGCCAGGACACATCTTTCTGGGACGAGGCAGGTATGATTTTGAAATTCCGAGGAGATTCTAGATGGAGGATTGTAGGCCCATGTCCACACCCATGATAACCAATTGGAAGAAGCTTAATGCTTATGAGTCAGATTTGGTTGATCCCACAATGTATCGTCTGTTGATAGGCTCTTTGATGTATTTGGTCAACACCATAACATATATTTATTTTGTTGTCAACACTCTCAGTGCAACAAAGCATGTGCTCAAGTACCTTAAGGGTATGATGGATTATGGCCTGGATTATGTGAGAGGGGATGGGGTTAGGTTGATTGGCTACATAGACTTAGATTGGGAAGTATGCGTTGTTGACAAGAAGAGTACTTCAGGTTGTTTATTTGGATCGGGCTCAATAGTTGTGTCTTGGTTCAGTCGGAAGAAAAAGTCAGTGGCTTTGAGTTATGCTAAGGCTGTGTATATGGTAGCCAGTCAGGCCAATTGTGAGGCCATATGGCTTTGCAATTTGTTGGTTGGGATATTTGGTGTGCAGTTGAGGCCCATGGTGATTTACTTTGACAATCAAAGTTGCATAAAACTCTTTGAGAATCTAGTTTTTCATGACAGGTCCAAACACATCGAGATTAGATATCACTTCATCCGGGACTATGTTTAGAGAGGGGTAGTTGAGATTCAATTTATATCCACTGATGAGCAGTTAGAAGACATCTTCACTAAGGCTTGTTGGCAGGTTTACAGTTGGGAGTGAGCTTGTCATTGATGGCAAGAATAACGATGGAAAATAGGCTCGGAAGACATCGTAAGTCCAGACAGGAGGAGCGCACACATGGACAAATATCGGGTGTTAGATCCGAGTGTGGGGTTCGACCGTCATTGGATCCAGGAGAACCTGCACGTTCTTTAAAGTGCAAGGAGAAGCAGGCTTACAAAATCCCGAAAGAAGGAGGACCGTCCATCTTCGAGCAGGACACGTGGTCACATATCAACATTTCGTTGACTAGAAAGTCAAAGGAAGGAGGTTCTCTAACCTCTTGAACTCGCGATATGCGATATTGCGAATTGATCCTGGCCGTTGAAGCCAAAGGACACATGGTGAGTGATTGGCATTTCGCTGACTGAAAGGTCAAAGGCACGAGGTGCTCTATCCTTCCAACTTGCGAAACACGAAATGACGAAATGATATAAGTCGTCGGATCGAGGAGAAATATGGACCGTCGATCCAAGAAGGACACATGGCGAAATCACGATAAGATTAGCACCATTGGTTCCATAGGACACGTGGTGAAAGATCATCGTTTCGTTGACTGGAAAGTCAAAGGAATGAAGTGCTCTAACCTTCCAACTCGCGAAACGTGAAATCATGCTATAATATGAGCTGTTGGATCAAGGACGATTCTGGGCCATTAGATCAAGGAGGTAGATCATGAAAGACCACGTCAGCGAGGACACATGGTAGCCTATGTCAGCAAGGACACGTGGCGCAATCTTGCAAGGACAAGTGTCAAGTTGATTTGACATCTCCGACCAATGGAAATATCAAATCTGAGTGACACGTGGCAATCACTCGGCTCATGACACGTCATTGAGTGATGCAAGAATGACATCACTCAGGGAGTTTGACTTCGGGAGTTTTAGCTTCATCACTCCCCCAAAATCTCAAAGGTTGAAGTCCCGGGGAGGAGGATAGTCGTTGGATCAACGAGAAATCTCGACCGTTGATCTGGAGAGAGAAGTGCTTGTTTGATTGGCGAGTGGTCATAACTCATGGACACATCGTCGAGAGTTGGAGGGAGGAGATAGAGCAACCAAGCTCCATTTCGGGGTTCACAATATGAGGAGTCAAGGAAACTCATGGGAGAATCCACGAAAGGAGAAATCACGAAGCACCTTATAACATAGGGTGTGGTCACCGCCAGTGGTCAGATCGTTGAGAGCTAGAGAGCATAGGTCGAGAAGCCAAGCTCCATTTTGGAGTTTGTGACATGGAGAGTCGATACGACTCTTCACAGAATCTCGGAAACGCGAAATGTGAAATACATTTTCGGACTTGGTCCCGGGTCACTGTTGGTGGTCACATGAATGGAAGGAGCTAGCAGTTAAGATCCATTTCAGAGTTTTGTGATTTGAGGTTTTTGGAAGCAACACACGACAGAAATGACAAAATACGAAATCGTGAAACTCTCTCATGCTTGGCCCATGGTCATAACTTATGGTCACATCGACGAAGGCTTAAGGGAGGAGCTAGCACAAAGCTAAGCCCCATTTCGAAGATCGCGACTTGGAGAGTCGAGATGCCTCGCAACAAGAATTCGTGATACGTGAAATACCTTTTGAACAAGCCCTTGGTCATGGCCGACGGTCACGTGAAAGGAATTGGCTTAGCCAGAAGAGCTAGCACACACTGTGAAGTTTTTCTTAAAAAGGGAAAAGGCACGAAAGAATGAGCTCACGCAAGTTCTTTCTCCGGTGTAACTTCTAGAGACCACTGATGGGTTTGGCCTGTAAACTGGAGTAATTGTAGAGTGATCGCTAGAGGAGCTGAAGAATCCTGAGTGTAACCGCCAGGGAAGAGAAAGAGTTGTTGTGATGATCAAGACAGGTGTTGGCATGATGTGTCATGCAGAGCAGAGAAGAGATGAAGTGCTCTAGGAGAGCCTTTTGGGGTATGCGGGGAGAAGTCGTCTGTGTAGAGGACCAGAAGGGTATATATGTGGCACAACGCATAAAGTACAGGTTGTTTTTGTGAGTGATGCATGCATGTAGAAGCATGATGTGTAGGAGATGAAGCATAGAAGAAGAAAAGAACAAAGATGCATATATGGGAGAAGAAGAGAAAGCTGAGGCGTGCATGCTGAGACAGAGGAGAATATCAGAAAGATGAAAAGGATGCAAGTAGGAAGACATTGATGCAGGCAGAGCAGAGAAACATAATAGAACAATCATAAGCCTGGTAAGCCAACGAAAACTAATGAATCATTGTAATAAATTCAAAGAAAACAAAGTTTTATATTTCAGGGTGGTTGGGAGGTGCTAGAGAGGATTGTTTTCCTCAAAGTTTCAAGTAGGTGCTTGAACGTAGGGAGTTATAGCTTCCATCTGGTTGCAGCCAGAAAAACTAGGGTGGTAGGGTGGTGCAAGGGAGAACATTGGTTCTCTGATATACAGGTCGGTACCTGTATGACTAGAAGTTGGTGCTTCCATCCAGTTGGTGCTGGAACATTCAGGGAGTTGGTACTTCCTTCTAGTGGGTGCTAGAGAAACTAGAGAGTTGGTGCTCTCAGCAAGTAGCAGCTTGTAAAACAGAGGTGGTAGCCTCATTATGAGTTGGTGCTCATAAGAATGATAATGTACATAAGATAATTATCATATAAAGAAGAAGTTTCAAGAAGAGGTTTTCACCCTTTATGGGTTTCCTCTGGAATATTTGTCTCTGTATTGTAGATGTGTGTGATTGATGTTGAATACTCTACTGCTTATTTATTGTGATCATCATTGAGAGTTCTGTAATGAATTTAAAAATGGATATAATTGTTTAAGCACAGTAACAACTGATTCACCCCCCCCCCCTCTCAGTTGTCCAACAATTGTTTTCAGAGTCAGCCCCTTTTATCTAAGGGTAGATCCTAGAGCTTAAACATGTCAAGCCATGAAGGAACTTCAACCAATACGGCCCCTTTGTTCAATGGAACAAAATTTGCCTTCTGGAACATTAGAATGAGAACCTACATAATGGATTTAGGTGCAGATGTCTGGGATGTGGTAGAGACTGTTTATGTAAATCCAGTTGTACTAGCTAATAAGGATGACAAGCTAGAATTCAGCTTCAATGCTAAGGCTATGAATGCTATTCTGAGTGGGCTTGCAGAAGATTTTTTTTTAAAAGTTATGCACTTAGAAACTGCCAAAGAAATGTGGGACAAACTCATTAGCAGTTATGAAGGTAATGAGAAGGTAAAGGATGCCAAGCTTCAAACCTATAAAGTACAGTCTGAACAACTGAAGATGAAAGAGGATGAAACTGTTGGAAAGTACTTTCTAAGAGTTGAAGAACTGGTAAATGCAATGAAAGAACTTCGTGAAAAAATTGAGGAACCCTTTTTAGTTCAGAAAATTTTGAGATCTCTACCAGATAGGTTCAACCCGAAGGTCTCTGCTATAGAAGAAATTACTGATCTAAAAGCCTTGGAGTTTTATCAACTTCTAGGAACGTTGACTGCATATGAAATGAGAATAGTTAAAGATAAATCCACCTTCAAAGAAGCATCATTTAAAGCAGACAAGAATGAGGATTCTGAGCCTGATGAAATTGAAGCAAAATTTGTGAGAAGACTAAAGAAGGGATCATGCAAATACAAAGGTAAACTGCCTTTCAAATGTTTCAACTATGGTAAGATAGGTCATTTTGCAAATAAATTTCCTCACAAAATAAAGGATCAGACATATGATGATGAGGAGAAGCACAAACACAAAAATGTCTTTCAAGAGAATAATTTTAAGAAGAAAAGTCTTTGTGTAAACAATGATGATGATCCTTCAGATGATGAAGACAATGACTCCTCTATTGAAGATAAACTAAATGACTTCATGCTTATGGCCAAAGAGGATTATGACAATAAAAGCACAGGAAGTGATGCTAATGAATAAGAAGTTGAGGTTGATATGGAAGGAGAACTAATCAGTGCACTGGAAGAGATTGACAGACTTAGAATTAAGAAGAGAAAACAAAAATGATTATTGATACAGTTCAAGAAAGGAAGTAAAGAACCTGATGAAGACTTTGTCCTACTAAAAGTGGAATTAGAAGAGGCAAAGAAAGTTGAAAACATTCTGAAACAACAGTTATCAGAAAAGAAGGCACGATGTGAAGCTTTGGAAAAGGAAGTAGTGAAAACTAGGAAAGAGTTGGAGAAGTTTCAAGCCTTGTATCATCAGAATCTGTCAAGTATCAAAGCCTCAGAAGAATTGGCCACCATTCTGAATCACCAAAGAAACCCAAAGCTGAAAACAGGTCTGGGTTATGAAGAGGGATCAAGTAGTGATCAACCAAGCAACAAAGAACCCATCAAGTTTGTCAAATCTACCACCAGTGACAACAAAAAACCTGCAAAAACAAAAGAAGATAATCAACGGCCCAGGAGGAGTAACGAAAGAGGTACCAGAACTGAAACTATAGATTAGAGAAATAATGTATGCTTTGTTCAAAGAAATCATCAGCATGGAAGAAATTGACCTTCTCAAAGAAGACAACCATTTTCCAGGTACAAAGGTTTTTTCTATGGATATTGTTATTTATGTTCTAACTTTGGTCACAAAGATGTAAATTGTTCTTTAAGATTTAAATATGAGAAATCAAAATATTCAAGGAATAGATATATTCTGCAACAAAGAATGAGACAACCAAGTAACAAACAATCACAGACTGCAAGTGATGTGATGGCTGGAAAAAGGACACAGGTTAAGCATAACAATCGTTATGATCCTTTATTCAATGAACCAAAATGTTACACCTGCCATAATCTTGGACATAAAGTTGCAGACTGACGCTTAAGGAACTACGAGCCAGATTTGAACCCCTCTGCTGAAAATGTCAAGGTTTGGAAGATGAAAGAAAATGACAAGTGTGGACTAGTGTTGCCAGCCCAAAGACAACAGAACCCCTGGTATATTGATAGTGGTTTCTCCCAACATATGACGGGAGATAAAGGTAAGTTTCTATCTCTAAGTGAAAGAAAATCAGGAAACGTAACCTTTGGAAATGATGCTCCAAGTAAAATCAAGGGTAAAGGGATGGTGAGTCTAAGTAATGGAAAAGGAAAAGCCCAGAATGTTCTGCTTGTAGATGGGCTAAAACATAATCTGCTCAGTGTAAGTCAAATATGTGACAGAGGATGTGAAGTGGTGTTCACTTCCAAGGACTGCAAGATAAAGTCTGTAAACTTGGGACAAGTAGTGGCTAAAGGCATAAGGACAGAAAATAATGTATATGTGTTGAAAGAAGATAGAGAAGAGTGTCATCTAAGAAGACATGATGAGAGTTGGTTATGGCATAGGAGATTTGGACATCTAAACTTTGACCACTTAATCAAGCTCAAAAATCTTGAGGCAGTAAAAGATCTTCTGAGAATATCAAAGCCATAAGATTCTATGTGTAAACTCTGCCAAGTAGGAAAGCTAACCATGACACAGTTTAAATCCAAGAGCTCTACTTCAACAGAGAAACCACTCCAACTAGTTCATATAGATTTATGTGGACCATAAAGATAGGAAGGCACAAGGAAAGAAAACTACTTCATGCTAATCATTGATGATTACTCCAGACTTACTTGGGTTTCCTTTCTCAAGGAAAAAGCTGAAGCATTTGATAAATTTAAAATATTTAAGGCGTTAACTGAGAATAAAAAAGGCAAGAGGTTAAAGGCAGTAAGATCAGACAGAGGAGGCGAATTTATGTCAAGTGAGTTCAAGGAATTATGTGATAAACATGGGGTCAAGAGAGACTACACAATCCCAAGAACTCCACAACAAAATGGAGTAGTTGAGAGGCAAAACAGAACAATGCAACAAATGGCCAGGTCAATGATGAATGAGAAGAACATTGGTCAAACCTATTGGGTAGAAGCAATACACACAACAGTCCACGTTCTTAACAAATCCCACCTCAGACCACACACTGACAAGACACCCTATGAACTTTGGTATGGGAGACCTGCTTCAATCAAACACTTCAAAGTCTTTGGGAGTAAGTGTTACATAAAGAATAATGATGAGAACCTTGGCAAGTATGATGATAGGGATGATGAAGGAATATTCTTAGGGTATGCTACAAACAGTAAAGGATACAGATGCTATAATAAGAGGCTGCATAGATTGGTTGACTGTATTGACATAAAAGTTGATGAAGGAATCTCAGTAAGAGAGGTGAACAATATTGAATCAACAACAAAGGATATAGATGAATTTGAAGTTGAACAGGTCCAAGAATCAGAACAAGAAGACTCTGAGCCAAATGAATATGAAAATATTCAGACAAACTCATATCAACAGACAACATCAAATTCCTCCTCGAGAATCACTCAAAAAAATCATCTTGCAAGTCAGATAATTGGTGAAAAAGAAAAAGGTGTACAAGCCAGGAGAAAGATAATCAAAAACACCGAACAATTACATATAGCCTTCATATCCATGTTGGAACCCAAGAATTTTAATGAAACTAGAAAATATGACCATTGGGTTAAAGCCATGAATGATGAACTTGATCAGATTGAGAAAAACAATACGTGGGAGATGGTTCCTAGACCTGAAGGTAAAAATATCATTGGTTCCAAATGGATCTATAAGAACAAAATGAATGAGAAGGGACAAGTTGTCAGGAACAAAGAAAGATTGGTCTGTAAGGGCTATGCTCAAATAGAAGGACTGGATTTTGATGAAACATTTGTGCCAGTAGCAAGACTAGAAGCGATCATAATATTTCTTGCCTATGCTTGTCATAAAAGGTTTAAAGTCTATCAAATGGATGTCAAGTCAACATTTCTAAATGGAGATTTAAAAGAAGAAGTTTATATGGAACAACCAGAGGGTTTCGAACTGACAGATAATCATGACCTAGTATGCAAGCTGAAGAAAGCCTTATATGGGTTAAACCAAGCTCCTTGTGCCTAGTTTTATAGACTGGATAAGTATCTCCAAGACAAAGGGTTCAAGAGAGGAACAATTGACAAGACTCTATATATCAAAACAGAGGGTAATGACTTACTCATTATGTTGGTCTATGTAGATAACATCATCTTCGGATGTAATAATGATTCATTGGTACAATGGTTTGCTTCTTCCATGGAGTTTGAGTTTGAAATGTCTATGATAGGGGAACTGTCATTTTTTCTTGGTCTGCAAATTACTCAGAAGTTTGAAGGAATGTTTCTTTCTCAAGAAAAATATCTAAGAGAAATGTTGAAAAGGTTTCAATTGGAAGATTCTAAACCTGTGGGCACACCTATGATTATTGGATGCAAATTAAGCAAGGATTATGACTCACATGATGTTGATCAAAGTTCATATAGGTCAATGATAGGAAGCCTATTGTATATCACAACATCCCATCCAGACATAACGCATGTTGTTGGAATAATAGGAAGGTATCAGGCAGCACCCAAACAAAGTCATTTGCTATCTATCAAAAGAATATTCAAATATTTGAAAGAAACAAGGAACTATGGCCTATGGTATCCTAAGAATCAAAATTTTCAATTATCAGTCTACTCAGATGCTGATTGGGCTAACTGCATGGATGAAAGGAAAAGCACGAGTGGAGGTGTGTTCTTCTTAGGAGATTCT
Organism: Picea engelmannii; assembly: GCA_009831015.1. NCBI lineage: Eukaryota > Viridiplantae > Streptophyta > Pinopsida > Pinales > Pinaceae > Picea > Picea engelmannii. The sequence continues at coordinate 27,706 of ML837055.1, read as the reverse complement.
CTAGTAGCGTGGTTGATTAAAAAGTAAGGTTCCATTTCTTTATCAACTACAGAGGCATAGCACATTGTTGCTTCTACTTGTTGCACTCAGGTATTATGGATGATTCAGACACTTGCAAACTTGGAGGTAAAATATACTGCACCGATCCCAATTCATTGTGATTACACTAGTGCCATAAGTTTGTCAAAGAATCCTGTATTCCACTCCAAAACCAAGCACATTCCCATAAAATACCATTTTCTAAAAGAGCAGGTTACCAATCAGATTGTTCAGGTTCATTACATTCCAACCATAGAACAAATTGCATACATATTTAATAAACCCCTAGCCAAGACACTGTTTGAATATCTTCGTCAGAAGCTGGGTGTCATCCCGTCTCACACCTAAGAGAGTCCATCCTGTTAGGAGGAGTATGTGTTGGTTTCATATCTGATACCTCTGACAAAGTACTGCAACATCTCAGGGGGAGCATGTTTTCTTTGACATTGATGTCAAAGGCGGAGAAAATGAGTGGAGTGGTCTAGACCAGATGCTATAGTTGGAGGTCCAAACAGATTAGCGTAGTCATTCGGGGTTTCCATCAATGCCAAAGGGGGAGATTGTTGGCAGGTTTACAGTTGGGAGTGAGCTTGTCATTGATGGCAAGAACATTGATGACAAGAACGATGATGGAAAACAAGCTCAGAAGACATCGTAAGTCCAGACAGGAGGAGCACACACATGGAGGACAGATCTTGGGCATTAGATCCGAGCACGGGGTCCGACCGTCATTGGATCCAGGAGAACCTGCATGTTCTTTAAAGTGCAAGGAGAAGCGAGCTTACAAAATCCCGAAAGAAGGAGGACCATCCATATTCGGGCAGGACACGTGGTCACAGATCAACATTTCCCTGACTGGAAAGTCAAAGGAAGGAGGTGCTCTAACCCCTCGAACTCGTGATATGCGAGATTGTGAAATGATCATGGTCGTTGAAGCCAGAGGACACATGGCGAACGATTGACATTTTGCTGACTGAAAGGTCAAAGGCACGAGGTGCTCTATCCTTCCAACTCGTGAAACGTGAAATGAGGAAATGATATAAGTCATCGGATCGAGGAGAAATCTAGACCGTCGATCCAAGAAGGACACATGGAAAAATCATGATAATATCAGGACCGTTGGTTCCATAGGACACGTGGCAAAAGATCATCGTTTCCTTGACTAGAAAGTCAAAGGAATGAAGTGGTCTAACCTTCCAAATCGCGAAACGCGAAATAGCGATATAATATGAGTCGTTGGATCAAGGACGAATCTGGGCCGTCAAATCAAGGAGGTAGATCATGATAGACCATGTCAGCAAGGACAGGTGGCAACCTATGTCAGCAAGGACACATGGTGCAATCTTACAAGGACAAGTGTCAAGTTGATTCGGCATCTCCAACCACTGGAAATCTCAAATCTGAGTGACACGTGGCAGCCACTTGGCTCATGACATGTCACTGAGTGATGCAAGAATGACGTCACTCGGGGAGTTTGACTTCGAGATTTTTATCTTCATCACTCCCCCAAAATCCTGAAGGATGAAGTCCCAGGGAGGAGGATAGTCGTTGGATCAATGAGAAATATCGACCATTGATCTAGAGAGTGAAGTGCTCGTTTGATTGGCGACTGGTCATAACTCATGGACACATTGTCAAGAGTTGGAGGGAGGAACTAGAGCAGCCAAGCTCCATTTCGGGGTTCGTAATATGAGGATTCAAGGAAACTCACGGGAGAATCCTTGAAAGGCGAAATCACGAAGTGCCTTATAACATAGGGTGTGGTCACTGCAGGTGGTCACATCGTTGAGAGCTACAGAGCAGAGCTCGAGAAGCCAAGCTCCATTTCGGAGTTTGTGACATAGAGAGTCGAGACGACTCTTCACAGAATCCCCGAAACGCGAAATGTGAAATGAATTTTCGGACTTGGTCCCAGGTCATCGCTGGTGGTCACATGAATGGAAGGAGCTAGAATTTAAGCTCCATTTTAGAGTTTTGTGATTCGAGGGTTTTGGAAGCAACACACGGCAAAAATGCCAAAATACGAAATCACGAAACTCTCTCATGCTTGGCCCCTGGTCATAACTTATGGTCACATCGACGAAGGATTAAGGGAGGAGCTAGCACGAATATAAGCCCCATTTCGAATATCACGAATTGGAGAGACGAGATGCCTCGCCACAGGAATTCGCGATACGTGGAATACCTTTTGAACAAGCCCTTGGTCATGGCTGACGGTCACGTGAAAGGAAGTGGCTTAGTCATAAGAGCTAGCATGCACTGTGAAGTTTTTCTCAGAAAGGGAAAAGGTGTGAAAGGATGAGCTCACACAAGTTATTTCTCCAGTGTAACTACTAGAGACCACTGATGGCTTTGGCCTGTCAACTGGAGTAGTTGTAGAGTGATCGCCAGAGGAGCTGAAGAGTCCTGAGTGTAACCGCCAGGGAAGAGAAAGAGTTTTTGTGATGACCAGGATAGGTGTTGGCATGATGTGTCATGCAGAGCAGAGAAGAGATGAAGTGCTCTAGGAGAGACTTTTGGGGTATGCGGGGAGAAGCCGTCTGTGTAGAGAACCAGAAGGGTATATATGTGGCACAATTCATAGAGTACATGTTGTTGTTGTGAGTGATGCATGCATGTAGAATCATGATGTGCAGGAGCTGAAGCATAGAAGAAGAAAAGAACAGAGATGCATATATGGGAGAAGAAGAGAAAGCCGAGGTGTGCATGCTGAGACAAAGGAGAAGATCAGAAAGCTGAAAAGGATGCAAGCAGGAAGACATTGATGCAGGCAGAGCAGAGAAGCATAGTAGAACATTGATAAGCCTGGTAAGCCAATGAAAACTAATGAATCACTATAATAAATTCAAAGAAAGCAAAGTTTTATATTTCAGGGTGGTTGGGAGGTGCTAGGGAGGACTGTTGTCCTTAGAGTTTCAAGTAGGTGCTTGAATGCAGGGAGTTATAGCTTCCATTTGGGTGTAGCCAGAGAAACCAGGGTGGCAGGGTGGTGCAAGGGAGAACATTGGTTCTCTGATATACAGGTCGATGCCTGTATGACTGGAAGTTGGTGCTTCCATCTAGTTCGTGCTGGAACATTCAAGGAGTTGGTACTTCCTTCTAGTGGGTGCTAGAGAAACCAGAGAGTTGGTGCTCTCAGCAAGTAGCATCTTGCAAAATGGAGGTGGTAGCCTCATTATGAGTTGGTACTCATAAGAATGATAATGTATAGAAGATAATTATCATATAAAGAAGAAGAGGTTTTCACCCTTTATGGGTTTCCTCAGGAATATTTGTCTTTGTATTGTACATGTGTGTGATTGATGTTGAATACTCTACTTCTTATTTATTGTGATCATCATTGAGAGTTCTGTAATGAATTTAAAAATGGATATAATTGTTTAAGCACAGTAACAACTGATTCACCCCCCCCCCTCTTAGTTGTCCAACAAGGCTCTGGGAAGAGGCAAGTTTTTCCCTTTAGAGATAAGCTGGGAGTGGCGAGGAACACTTTCCTCGGTAAGAGGGAGTGTTAAAAAGTACCTATGAAAAATGTTTCTCACAACTTAGGTGCCTAGGAGTGAGAAAGTGTCCAATGTGGTCCCTAGTGCATTAATTTTATGAGAAATAAATTTAAAAGTGACGTTTGGAATATTTGTGAAGTGGGTGAATTAAAGGTCATTAAATCACCACCGTTGATCTAAGAGGCTCAAGATCTAATCTCAACCCTTGGGTCATGTGACTCTTCACATTCCCTTCATGAGTCAAACTAGGGATTGAGGCGCACCACATTTTGGCATTCTTCTTGTGCATTTGGAGAGTGAATGAGAGAGAGAAGTCGAGCTAGAGAAGAGAGGCACACTTGTTGAAAGTGGCATGAATTCCAAGGAAATATTTGTGGCGTGCATATGGAGGCATAAATTACAAAAAGTATAGGGCCGTACAATATGGATTTAGAGAAGGCCATACAATAGTAATCTGACACAAAAATTGAGGAGGAAAGCTACACAAATTTCTAGGCAAGTTTGGCACATAAATCAAGGAACTCAACTGCCATGAATTTCTAGAAAAGAGAGATAGGAGACAGGCATGATTTTCGAGGTAACCATACAACATTAAATTTTGTGACAGCTGTACTCTATATGGATTTCTCAACACAAAAATCGAGGAGTTGTTTAACATGCATTTCAAGGTTGTGTGTGGACACAAAAAACGAGATAAGTCTGTATTTTGTATTGTTGAAGATGACTGTTGTAAAATAATTTCTCTCTGAGCTCTGAATAATAAAATCCTCCCCTCACTGTTTTTTCCCTTTTGGGTTTTTTCCAGGGTCTATTTTGACCAAAAATTCTCTGTCTAAATTTTTGGGTGTGCATTCATTTTTTATTTAATGGTTGTAGCAGACTTCATGTGTTTCCTGTTACGAGTTCTTTTTTTTTTGCTAACTAATTTGCAGCAGAAAATGCAATGTGGGTTGGGCATTAAACTATGGTGAATCTCATTGAAACTTGAAACCAGGTTGGGGTCTGAATTTTCTACATTTTTCTATGAACTAGTGCATGTGTGATTGAATATGAAATTTTGTAAGAGGAAATTTTGTGTTGTATTGAATGGATTTATTTAATAAGGTTTGGAATTTTTATTAGAGTGCACAACACTTGGTAACCTTGTCCTGAAAATAATAAGGGATATCAAGGATTTCAACTATGCTAAATAGTTCCTTCTCCTTTCCAACATGGTATTAGAGACCAATTTGATCTTGTCTTGGAAATTTGTAAATATGTATTAGAGTAAAGCTATTTTTGAGATTATTAAGGAAGAGGAAGAATAACATTAACTTCCTCAAGCATTTCCGTAATGTAAATCAAGTTGGATTGAAAGAATTACTCCATTTGGAAATTCTATACACATAATGTGTTAATGAAGCGAGGGATTTTGAAGATAAGGAAAATAACAATCTCTTATTGATACTACACATTTAGTGAAGTTTGTGGCATGTGATGAAGATTTGTGATACATCATAAAATCTGATGTGGTATATCATATCATTCCTTAAATCAAGAATCTAAATCACATACTTAATAGATCACATTGTAGAATTTGTATGAGACCTCGAATAGGTTGAAAGTACTCTACATATGTAACCAACTGTATTCCTTAAAGATTAGTGATAATGAGAATGTTGTTGATTATATGACATGTATACAATAGTTAAATACCGGCTAGTTATTGTTGGTCATATAATGGATTTGAAGGATCTAGTTGTTTTGACAATTATTTGGTTCAGACTGAAGTATTTCAATAGTCTATAACTAGTTCAAATGGCTTAAGGAGAACTAGAAGAATCTTACTTAATGAGATTGAGGGTATGTTACTTCAAGAAGAAAAAAACTTGAATAGGTTTAAAGTTAAGAGTTTCAATCAAGCAATTACTATGAATCCATTGAAGAAGAAAGATCAAGGTAAGAAATTTGCATAAATAAATTTTGATGAAGCAAATTCATAGAATAGTAAGAAATCTTGGAGAAATAATGTTACACATTACTAATGTAATAATGAGCATTGATAATGGTTCACTATTCACATCATTTGTTGTGATAAATAATGTCAAGGATGCTTGGTACATTGATTTTAGCACGATTAGACATATGAATGAAAGCCATGATTGGTTTGGTAACTTTGAACCATTTGTTCAAAGATATACCAATTTCAAATATGGAATAACCTTGGATATTGTTAGCAAATGTGATTTACTTATGTTTCTACCTACAATATTAGCACACTATATCTTAGAAGTATTGTACACACCTGGATTGAATATGAATCTTATTTTTGTAAGTCAAATAAATAATTAGAAAATTTGAATTTGAATATGGAATGTGCATGATAAAGAACATTTATAAATCATATGCACTCATATCTCAAGGTTAGATGGTTTGTATCAGCTAGAATCCAAAGTTTGTTCTAAGTGTCTGTTGGTGACAATAATTGGTTTTACAAGACTAGAATTTAAAGCATCAAAACTAAAATTTATCTAGTTTTATTTTACTACATAAGTTGAAAATAGTGCATGGATTGCCACAAACACATTCTTAAATAGCTTTGTGAATCTTGTGTTTGATGTAAGAAAAAATGTAAGGATTTCCCTAC